>BQKZ01001046.1:83068-106163 GCA_036244855.1 Temnopleurus reevesii
CCCCCCCCCCCCCCCCCCCAGTATTCTTCTTTATTGGAATCCAGTTTGCCCAGGACAAGTTTTTCTGGGCCCCGTAACATAAAGATTTCCAATCAATCGCAAGTATATGGGAAATCATGGTGTAAAGTTTGCGATTGATCGCTAAATATATTGTATATCTTTTATGTTACGGGCCCAGGTCGTATAGAAGGCAGAAAATTTGCATCTATTGGTAAAGCCGTTTATTTGAAAAGAACTTGTGACGGAATTTCTTTTCAGCGTTCGACAATGTTCGATGCACTCTTGCTGAAGATGCGCCCTACACAGTTTTGTGTGTGAAAGGCAAAAGCTTCAAAAATAAATCCTACCTAGAGGAATATAATATACACCTATAAGCAAAATGAATTCAGAAAAGCGTAGATATCCCGATATTTTAGAACACGTTTTCATCTACCATCACATTAATAGGAGGCTGCCATTTTGTTTAGAACAGATATATTTCGACATGATCCATGGAAATGTTCATGAAACTTCAAAATAATTAAATCTTTGGTGAATGAAATACGTCATATTGGAAAAAATGCGTGATGGGTGTCCAATATCTTTGTGAGACTTGTTATAAATAATCAGTTTTCAAATCATCCGATTATACTAAAGACATTAATTTGTCTTTAGTGTGCTTGCTTTAAAAACAGAATTCCCTTTGTTCATCAAGCCTTCAATGTAATGAAATCTATCGTTTGAATACAGGTGAAAACGTAGCGTTTTGCTGTTGACCCCTTATAATTACAAATGAATGACTTTAAATTGATTTGATACATCTATTTTAACACGGTTAAAAAACAGTTCAGCACATGCTGTTTTTCAATGGAGCCATGCAGTAAAAATACATTCAATTGCAAAAGGCTAACTTGTTCCGGTCTTCATCTGATCGTATAATGATATAGAAAGTTACATATATTGGTTGAAATCGCCATCCGATAATGCAAATTCCTTTCTTTCATTTATTTTGTTACAAGGAAACTTGAACTCTCCCGCGAAAAAAACCGCCACAACCATGCCAATGAAATAGTGAACAGAACGATATTTTTTATATGCATTTTAAGATATTGAAACATATGACCATATGTGAAATATATCTTTCTTCAAACTTTAAGAATATATTTCGATCTAGGACGTTCTACTCTGGGATAAAAAAATACTTTTTCGTACAAGAAAAACCAAAATGGTATCCCTCGGTTATTGCTAACAGACGAAATCTTGGCTCAGAAAATGGTGATTTATCTCTAAATTCTGTTTCTTCTTGTTCAATGAAATGAAATATTCCAATAAATCGATAAATATTACTACCCCCTCCCCCCTGAAATAAGTCAATACATTTGTAGGGTTTCAAACCCCTTCAAATCTTTCATATCTAGCAATATAGACAGTCGCTTGTGTGGGATTAATATTTTTTTCCTTAATGCCCCGGTCACATAGGGCCCCGGAAGCAACACGATTCACCCCGACTCGTTGTTCTGAGGCAGTTAACTGTAAATTAACAAAGAGTCGGGGTCCTATGTGACCAGGGCTTAAAGAAACAGCAACAATCATGACAATAGAAGGGACGTAGTACATCATTGCATGACAAAAAGACTTGCGATGCAATTGTTCCTCAGATCGATGATGATCTGTCGTCTTCCCATTTTGTTCATATTCAGCTGCATTGACAATGACGTCTCAACAATTATTTTAAATTATCGACAAAGGAGTGGGTTTCGTACGATGATATTTATTGCAACAGAATGTCACAATCGAGTAACATCGCCAATTGTTGAAGTAGACCCTTTTGATGATGTGTAAATTATCATAAAATCGCACGCTTTCATTCACACATTGAAAATACAATGGTGATCTTAAGCCCCGGTCACATAGGGCCCCGGAAGCAACACGATTCAACACGACTCTTTGTTCGGAGGCAGTTAACTGTTGATTAATCGAACAAAGAGTCGTGTTGAATCGTGTTGCTTCCGGGGTCCTATTTGACCGAGGCCTTTATATATCCATCAGTAAATTGACATGTGCACGGTTCAGATTAGAGCAGTCTTTTCCATAATTATATTTCCTAATCACATAGAAGCTCGAAGTGAACACGACACAACATGACTCTTTGTAGGCAGATAGCTGTGAACTGAACAGTGTGGCGTTTGATCGTGTTGCTTCCAGATTGTGACTTGGGCCATTAGAACGATAAAAGATAATGGAATACCACAAAAGTGTTCTGTATGCATGTCCACCATTATAATAGCAAAATTCAATCCACCACCAGGCCAAATAAGCTGGGATTGAACTCGACTCTGCTTTTTATTACAAACATTATCATTTTAATTGAAAACTATTATGTTTGGGCATGACAACGAAAGAGATTAGTTAAGAAGTATGATACTTCTTAACTAATTCCATTCATTGTCATGCCCAAACATAATAGTTTTCAATTAAATTTAAAACCAAGGTTCGCCCTCAGTGACCCCAGTTTATTTTGAGAAAGATAATGAATATTCATTTTACACATGGAACTGCACCTCATGAATAATCATTTTACTTCCTCATCTCAGCAGAAGTGGGCGCTCTATCAATCACATTAACCCTAATAAGGCCGAGGGGGGGGGGGGGTGGAATCCACCCCCTCAACATTTCGCTAAATATCTCCCTAATGCGCGAAAATATTTTTGCGACGTTCATGACTTTGAACTTTCAAGTATCGCACAAATGTTGAGACCAAATTCGCCGCGCTCGTGTATACCGTTTTTGTGCCACGCCCATTTAAAAAAAATTTGTCGGCCCCAAAATTGCTAAAATACTTGCAAATTGTGTTTTCAGTAATTATAAAAACCTGATTAGGGTTAAGAAACACCGTAATTGCTCCAAATCATGCGTGCTTCTGGTCAGCTTTTATGGTATAAACATCCCGCGTATATGCAGGACGTATATAGCACATACTTTTGCTGGAAAAATTGATAGGATCTATTGAATTGGTGCAAGAGAGTAGGGTCATTGTATCTGGGATATAAAAGACTGCTCAACAAGGAGGGCGGTGACAATTGACCTTCCCGCTGCGAGACTGACAAAAATAAACGATCTTTACTACAGGCCGGGGTACTGATACAAAAAAGGTCCTATACCTCCCCTCCCCCCCCCCCCCCCCCCCCCCCCCCCCCCCCCCCCCATCGCCAAAAGACAAACAGAAGAGGGGTCGCCCTATGATGTCTACGTAGGAAAAGGCGTAACGCCAATAGGCGGAGGGGCACGTCCGATTTAATTGTCAAAGCCATCACCGCATTCTTATTTCTTATTGAATAAACATGGAATCACCACAATATTCCCATAAATCATAAATTAAGTCAAGTGTAGACATCATGCTGGCGTATTTGTTTATCACACAATGCATATTTGACAATGTTTGATGAATGTTCATTACATCATCCGTGTGTGCGCGACAGGATTTGAAGACTCAGGAAGGGGGAGGGGGGGGGTGGCTCGACCAACCAGAAATTTTATGTTCCCGCTCAAAAAGCTGAGAAGCAGCAAAAACAAATAAACAGGCTCGCGCCATGAAAAGCCTCCACCCCCTCCCTCCCTCCCTCCCCACCCAGACGCGTGCACACCACCCTATTAGTTATTATCAACTTTGTATTCCAATTTTGTTAATGGCAAGATGAAACGAAGAAGGGACTCAATTTAAGATAAATAGCTGCACTTATGTAGGATGGCGTAATTTCGGGCCTCATAATGTAGTTTTTATGAGCTTCTTTTTAGAGTTCAAATTTGAAAATGATTTTGCTTGTCAATTCAAAATGCTTGTCATTTGTTTAAAATGGGCAAAATATGAGAGGGTTGCGGGTCCCTTGTGTTTTATTTGTGTTGTCAAGTTAATGAGCTAACACATCAATTATCGTTTCTTGTTTGAAGTCACTGCATTAAAACATTACTGTGTCTCTATAAGAGGTTCCTCTGCGGTTTCATGTTTTTACGGTGTCGGCGTTGAAGAAGATTCATTGGTGCGGTAAGATTCGAGGGAAAGTACAATTTTCTCTTCTCATTTTACTTGTGACAAATATTACAGCTGTATTAAAGTTTTGACTGTGTATTTTGATCCCGTTCTGGAGTGAGACCGAATTATTTTTTGTTACTTGATTCTCTCGCGTGTGTGGCAATCGTGTCATATACGAATATACCTAAACCATATTTTGTTGAAAATCAATGTAAATAATCATAAAACATCTCACAGCTTTATAACTGGTACAACATTCTTTTTATTAAAACGAAGACATAAGTATATCCGTAGGTTCGATATTAGGTAGAATTGACATTCTAAACTGCTAAATGAGCGGACTTTTTTAAGGGCCTCGTGTTTCGAATAGGGTAATCAGGATCTGTCGGTCAATTCTTGGGCTTGCCATATCATGATAGTGAGGAATGGCACGTGGTATATCAGTCAAATTGTCCAGAGCTTGCTTGTTCGTGTCTGACCATTGTGCAGGGAAAGACAATGTTCTTGGAAAGCTTGTATGATAGCTGAATTTGTGTGAATATCTTTCGAATGAAAAGACTAGTAAATCATTCGTAAGGTTGGACATCATATGCGCACAGTGAAGGCTTTGGGAACAAATTTTAGGAAATTGGGGCGCCGAAATCGTTGAAGCTGGCGCAAAATGTAAGCTTATTATTTATCTTTTTGTGCTTATTAGCTCCCCCCCCCCTCCTCGATCCAGTGACGCAGAATCTTCTGAGTCACCGTGAGATTGACACGGGGGAGGTGTGAACACTTTAGAAGTGTCTGCTCCCATCCTGCCAGCAATAAACGTACACGGTAACTATTTTCTTGTACAAAATAAAAGATTATAACAAAGAAAAGAACTATGAAATTTATTGTTCAGGGATGAAATGCATATAACGAAATAATACTTTATGGCGAAAATAATAAATCTTGACTGAGAGCCAAATGAAAACACTTGCAGAAAGAATAATAGGATTTTCACGACCAGTATGTGTGAACAAGTTTCTCGGGTTCGGTGTAATAAATATCACAAGTAAAAGTATCAGAAATGAATAAAAGAAAGAGTAGCAAAATTAGAAATATTCATTGAAAAATCTGTCATTTTTACTCCTGGTATCAGTTTTTTAGGGTTTTTTTTTTTTTTTTTTTTTACAATTATTGAAACTTCATTTTCGGACTGTAACCGTCCTGGGCAAGATCTTTAATATGTGTGGAAAAAATAAGAAAAAATAAAGCAGATATTCTAAAAGCAGATCTGAAGAGATTGTTTTGTCCATGTTCAACCCGTCGTGTGGTACACAAGACGTCACCTCTCACATTTTGACCTCAGGCGTTTTCATATCAGTATTTTTACCTTAGTTTGTTGTTTTCGCATTTGATGTTTCCAAATCTGTCATTTTTACTCCTGGTATCAGTTTTCTAGTTTCATTATACATGGTAACTGTCAACACTTTTGCCTGTAAAACTTGTGCATTGGACATTTAAACCTTGTCTGTTTTCACTCGTCTGATTATAGCCTACAATCCAAACACACGACTTTTGAATTTCCATCTAAAGCATAAATACATGTGTATGTACAGATATGTATACATTGCTATATACAGTATACATATATATAGGGGAAAATGTAAGTACTTTTTTTTCTTCTTTTTTTTTTAGCTTGTCAGCTCGGCGGCGGAATGTAATATACAATCCGTTCAAGCGTAATAGCTACTCACCTTACGTAGAATGCAAAAGTAATATTGAATCGATATTTCTATTTCTTTTACACGAAGATAAATCATCGAAATTTGATAATACGGGTCATCGAAGGGTGGGTGGAGTCAGTGGTATAAAAAACTTCCTGTTTCCATAACAACTCTGTTTGGCAGGGATAAGACACCGGATATTATCCTACAACATAGACACACATACCTCTGCTAGACCAACAACACGACTGCATATTATATGAAAATATCGTTCTTATCAAGGGAAAATAGGCCTTAAAAATATTACTAGACAGGATATACTTCGTCTCATGTTCACATCGTACAGGTAAATATGACTACGTCTAATTAAAGATACGAATTGATGACGATTTTTTTTGTAAAATTACAGCAGATCCGATGGAGAAGAGATGCTAGAAGTTTCTGTAAAATACAAACCAGAAATTATTGTACTTTGGATAAGTTACCATAACAATAACACGCTGACATGCAACCATGTACGTCTAAAGCTTTTTGTTGTTGTTTGGTTTACTGCATGGTAAATGAGTTGAAATGATATTTAAGGAATGGTAGAAATATCATCTTTCAGTGTAACATTATTTTTTTTTCAAATAAGATTGATACAGGCTATTGGTTTATAAGTTTGCAACACTATAATATATGCGTAGTCTAATGTGAGATTTAAAAAATGTGTGTGATTGGTTTCAAAATTCAAAATTATGATCGGTTTTAAATTAATAATTCTAAGTGGATTCGAAGATTTGCGATATGAAAGACAATGCACTTTATTTATTTATTATACCGAAGAGGCTTATGGGAAGAGGCTTATTCGTAAAACATGCTGTCAGACAACTATTGGTTAGAAATTCACACCTTCTGTGTATTTTTTAACCGCATGGATGTAATTTGAACAAATACGAACGGAATGTCACCATCAGTTTAATATAGGATTTCCCGGCCCAAATCGGAATAATAGCATTGGATTTAATTGTCTTTTATTTCAAATTCGTCATATTCCGTGAACTCGGAGATATCCCTGGTTTAAATTCCTTTTTCTTGCTAATGAATTCATGATGTTATCATTTGAATGCGTGGTAGTTTCATTCTAATTGATAATAATTTGCCTTTTTTAGTGAAGCGGACGTTCTATTAAGCACAAATCCGTTCTCGTTCTCTCGGCAGCGTGACTTTATCGTTCGAATTCATTTCTAGTATATCAAATTAGCACATTTTGCATTTTAATTTTCTCTAGGGCGTTTTCAGTGCTCGTGATATTTTCTCTTTATTTGTTTATTCTCTCTTATCTACAATATTCTTTTTATCTACTTTTATACAATCTTTGATCAATTCACTTCTCTCTTTATATTTCTTATGAATTCATGCCATACAATGGTTGATCAATGCAAGGACTTCCAATGATGATCATCTTAAGAATTAGATTAATCTTACTTATCAATCAGTCTAAGCACATAAAATGAAAGTAATGAAAATGATGTATATATCTGTCTATATTGTGATTCATCTGATTTATATTTATCGTGGGTGACGGGGAAGAAAAGGGTTACATAATGTGAGTGGGGCTTGGAATATGAGTCTGTAAAATTGAGTCTTAAGCCATCAATCTGCTGTCGGTCCAAAACTGTACAAAGAAGCTAATTTTCTGAACATTTCCCTAGATTTTAAAACACTTACCATGCATTCCCCTGTATTACTACCCTGCATTCTTAACTTGAATGATATCTTTCAGAAAAAGAATTCCAGCCGCTAAAATTAAAAGCTAGAAATGACGCTCCGATGATCACTGGTTATTTTGAATGCTAACTGACTCGTTTCTCAATCGAATGATAAGACCTCACAAATATTCGACAAACGTCGCAAATGTGATGAAAAAATAAAAAAATTGAATGACAATTTGCACGGCAAAAACGATCTACGCTAATTCAAATGCAAAAAGTATTGATTCAAATGAAAATCCTGTGAATTTGGCCGGAAAATCCTATAGTAACGTGTATACATATATATAGCATGTTGCAAAGTATTATTTACAGTTTTGCTCATTGAGCATGTTGAGAGCAAATCAAACTCATTTGGCGGCAAATTATGAGGCATGATTGTGCATGGTAATAACAATGTGCATGTTGTAAGACAAGCAACGAGTATCTCTTAAAACAATTATCATTATATGGTGTCTTGATATATCAATACACCATATAATGATAATTGTAAGGTGATAAGATAAGGGTGTCTTGATAAGGATTATCCGGTCATAGTGCAAGATGTTGTTCTACAGTGGCTGCACTAATCATGATAATATGCCTGAATGGCAGCCATGCTGGAAAAGCCCTGTCGATGTTATTGGTATCAAACAAATGTATCTACACGCTAAAAACTCAAATGTTAAATTAACATTTCAAAAGGTTGGAGGAGTGACAACATTTACAAATGGTAAATTTAGGCTTTAGAAATGTTGGATCCAACATTTTTTAGATGTTATTTTACCATTCTGAAAAGGTTGTCACTCCTCCAACCTTTTAAATGTTGATTCAACATTTGAGTTTTTAGAGTGTAGGGTAAAATTATTTAACCATTTCTGAATTCAAATTGTCAGTGATTCTGTGGCAAGTCGACATCGCTTGATTACAAGCTGCTCAGGGAATATTAACACATTGACTATATATATAGTGGTTGGTAATAATAATCGCATTTAAAAATGGATGCAAGTTTTATGCGTTCTCTATAAACAAAGGTTGTTCTTGACAACTCGAAAGTTTGCCCGAGGCTTTGCTGACATAGCAGCTAGTAATGTATGCAAGTTGGGGTCCAAATGATGATAATAATGATAACAATACTGGATTCTTATAAAGCGCTCGTACAGATCTACTGATCAGTTGTAGTAATCAGTTTAATGAATACCATGTAACAACATTGTTTGAAAAAAAAAATAATATAAATGCACATATCAATGCTATGAAATGTTAATTACGGTAAGTACGCCTACTCCAGTCAAAATTTGCCAAAGAAATGAATTATGCACTACTCTTCACTTTAATTGCTGTATTTACAATAAAAACAAGGATCCGTGACGGTTTTCACATAAAATTGGAAAAAAAAATAAATTGATAATTTGAACAGAAGTATAAGAAAGGCCAAATTGGAATCAGGAAAAAATGATAAAAAAATGCCGTTAACGAAAACTTCTTACTACCCACATTGCGCTTGCATGGATTTTAAAACCAGTTTTGAATGGACGGTTGAGAACGCTATCTGGTGACACTATATACAGAAGGATACTATCTTGAACATAACTGCAATAAATGTATCAAAAATCATTAGGCGAACATGCCCCGTTGACGGAAGACGAACCAGCCCCATGTGCACAAATTTTCTTCAAGCGGCTCTGTTTAGATTTGGGGATGAAATGGTACACCTCATATTATATATTATGAACTTGCATTGATAGAATGAAATTATCTAGACTTATGGTAGCATTTTGATTTACAACGTTAGATAGGGACCAATTTTTCGTCCAATTCGACAAAAATCACAAATTCCAAGGTAAAATTTCAAAGCTGTTTGAATGACGAACGAAAAAGAGGCTGGTGCATGGTATAGGGCGCAGCGTCAATCGCATCGTCCATGTTTTCACGAAGTGACAGGAGCCAGAGGGTATATTGTTACACAAAATGAGTAACAAATCCATTGAAATGTGTCCTTCTATAGAATTAACTAGTAGTTTGATTGGATGCCCATCAAATTGACGCAATGTCGGGATCTATTTGTTTTCATGCAAGAATACCCTTTGACTCCCGTCACCACGTGACAACACGGGCGACATAGCATATATAGTAGATCATATGTTTTAATTTCATCCTCTGTATAAATTGTGAAATAACCGCGGGTGGCGAGCTTGCCCCTCAGGCGAACTAGCCCCGGTCTCCCTCATTCTCCTCCTACCGCGAGTGTTGATATCTCCGAATACTCTTCGGAACCAAAATCTATAACATCCGACACAACAGTTCTAATTTCACAATGGATGAATTTTACCGTTACCAAGGCAGCACGCCACATGAAACTCGAAACTTTTTGATGCAACAATTCCTTTCTGTAGGCCTTAGAGCTTGTCTACTTATTAACACCAAGGAAATGTTTGATAACACTAGGGGATTTCACCTTTTCCAGTGTAAACTTCCCCGCTTATCACCCGGATTCTGCACGTTTATCCAAGGCGAACTCCAAATAATTACACATCTTTGTTACCATAGACCACCTGATCAACCATTCAGGGTTGTTTTAATTTTTTCCCCACCAATAGTGGGATGAAATGAAGTTTATTGAGACAAAGTAGAAGCATCGTTGATACAGACCACCTGATTTAGACGAATTTGTCCCGTAAAAATAAGGATAACATTAAATGTACTTTTGGTTGGTAAGTTAACCAAAATTGTATCATTATTTTCAAGATAAACCTATTTTTTTCGAACGAGAGAAACTGTCATTTTCTTATCTTTTATGTTTTTCTGTGTTATGTTATGTATTTTATGTTTTGGCAGGGCTCTCTTGAAAAGCAGGCCATGCGGCTTGAATGAGACCACACTGTCTTTTAAAGAAAACTTGAATAAATAAATAAATAAATAGATAATTCTCTAGTTCAAAAAAAAAAGAAAAAAAAAGGGTTGGCCAGCACGCTGATTCTTACCCCCTTCGTATATTTTTTATGCTGATTTAAAAAAAAATAACAAAGAGATCGATTACAGGATATCACCAAAGAATGATAAACTATAACAAGTTCCTCAAATTGACGTTTATACCTTCAAATATTTCTAGTTGGTATAGCCTATAGAGATATTGCTACCATCTTGCTCTGTAGCAATCTATTTGCCTATAGTGATTGTTGAATTTTGAACTTTTCTTCACTTGCAGTTGTTTTTAATAAAATTAAAGGTGTTGTTTCAATTCTTATAGGTTCAATAACGATCGATAGAATCAGTTTGATTCACAGCTAGCTCTCGTGTACAAACGCATTCTAAATCCAAGAAAACTTTATGTACGTTTAGAGACTGTTTATTTCAATCGTTCAAACGCCATCCCGAAATGAACGAAAACCTCTTCCCTCTTCTCTTCTACAATCATCATCATCAACATCATCTCAGTAAATTGGAATCGACAGCGTGACAGGTCAGCTAAGAAACCTTTCTGTCGCAGTAAGCTTTACATGATGCAATCAAGATGGCGACTTCGACGGACTTCTAATAATCGGATTCCAACCGTGAATATTTCAAGGGAGAGAAACTGTGGAATTATGGGATTACTATTCGAACATTATGGAGATATTCTCGAGCGTAATATCCATGAGAGCATGTAACCAGGACATAGTGTCTGAACTTCCGTATATACTTGTCAAAGGTGTTGAGCATCTCACGTTTGTTGTCGTGCATATATAGGATGTGATTTCACTAGAAGAGGGTAATGTACCATACACTCCATCCGTCTTTACATTCGAATTCCAAGTAGAAAACATCTCAGCCCGCGCTCAGATTTTGACAGACAAGACACCATTGTGCAATGAACCTCACGCTGAGCAGCGATCGAGGGCAAAGGAATGCAATCTTACACACAAATGATCGTGAAAAATGCCATACTACAAGTAACATTGTCGACGCGTACTTAATGAAATACAGTAAGATTTCATGAATTGCTTTAAGTGCTTGAAGCTTCGATCGCTCGATGACTTGAGGAAAACACTGGGTATTAATATGATATTAATATCAACTTAAGCTAGCGGTTTGTGGCATTGTACGGGTCATCATTACTCTCGGTATTATACTGGTGGAAAATTTTATGGATGATGGCAATTCAGTTTCAAGAAAGAAGTATATCCCGAAGGCTGCATGAGGATGAAACATGAATTGATGAGGAGGATACTATCAGCATGGACATGATCTGATTTACAATCAAGGAGTCAGCAGTCCAGAGTAAATGTTATGTATGTTTTAAGCTGTTATATACTTATTTACAGAATATCCGATTAGGGTCATCAGAAAATTGGTGTGTAGCTGTTTATGTAGTCCATCTGCAGATTACTGTTTAGGCACAAATGCCAGTTTTCAAGCACAAGTCTATTCCAGTTTTAGTATTTTCATGTACAATTCAAATTTTATATTTTTTTGTATGAGTTTTGTCATTATAAATCCAAAATGAGAAAAATATTTCTTTCCTGGAACAGATAAAGGTAAACAGTGATTTTACATATTGTTTATTAAAATGATATTCATCTGTAGACTTTGTCTTCTCTTTTTCATGAACCATATTTCAGAACTTAGATTCAGGAATATAAGTACAACTATAAATAAGTACAACTATAAATCCAAAATGAGAAAAATATTTCTTTCCTGGAACTGATAAAGGTAAACAGTGATTTTACATATTGTTTATTAAAATGATATTTATCTGTAGACTTTGTTTTCTCTTATTCATGAACCATATTTCAGAACTTAGATTCAGGAATATAAGTACAACTAGAGAAGAGAAATTATTTTTGCGTCTAATTAAGTCTTAAAAACAAAGCATAAGCAATATGCTCATTGAAGACAAGTGACGAATAAACGTCATTATAACACGTCATGTCATGCGACCCAAAGTTGTCAATTTGCGAAAATATAACTGTTTGAATCCTTTTTTTTAATGCTTTTCTTATAATCATGACTTTCTTATTTATTATCCGATTTCGTTCAAGCTTGTTTGCTCTGTTTGTCTTATTTTTGCGCGTTCAATTGGAGAAAGATTTTTCTGTCCTGGAATCGTTTGAGTTTGTGTAAAAAGTTCAAGGTAGTTGATTGCTTCATGTTTCGCCGAGCAGTTGTTTTATATATTCAAAAAGATATAAAACAACAAGGCTACACTTTTATTTGCTTCCTAATTAAGGCATAATTTTCATTATGGAAGTGGGTCCAAAAGTTTCTTTTTTCAACAAGTTACGTGAATATCAATCAATGCATAAGAATGAGTCTTTTAGGGGTATTATGGACCCCTCAGAAGATCAGCCTTTTGGCTTAGGAGGGTATTCCTCCGCAAATGTGGTAAATAAGTAGATAAACAAACAAAATGTGTTTAACTTGTACCAATCTGTTTGTATTTGTTCAATCACGTGTAAATGCTTATTGACCATCAAGCATACCAAACATAACATAGGTAAAAAAAACCTATACTAAAATAAATGATTAGATGGAAACAAAAAAAGAAATAATCGTCACGCATGACTGAACACGAAAGTTGTCTATAAACTTGATTCGTCCAAAATGCCATTTTGACATGATCAGTGACGCATGAATAAACTGACATGAATCGTGATGAAATGAAAGAGAAAAACAATACATGGCTTTAAATTCAGAAACTAGCCATGTGAACAATACATTGCAAGCTTATTTTTTCGCAATCATCAAGATTGTTTTGATCGGCTTGGGCTCATTGGAACGAGACATTGTGTATTTGTGAGAATAATATTAAAATCCCATCTCTCACGTGTAAACATTATTTTTCTTAAACCCTTTTTTTTTCACTTTGTGTCAACCGTAATGTCCATGAATGCGGGAACTTCATTAAATCGCGAATTGAAATAATTGCAAGGGCGACATGGCTGAAAAGCTAATTAATTATTGTCGTGATATTTCCCTACAAGAATAATATTACCGAACTTTTATTTACCAAAAAATATTTGCTTCTCTTGACCTGAAATTGAAATTCCTATGTGGACATCCCAAGTATAATGAACAACAAAATCAATATCCAATCGAAGTCATTTGATGTTCGGCACAGGCCCGTTGGCCAGTATTTTGGATGGGTTTCAAACTTTGACCAATACTTTTTGGATCGCCGAAGCAAAAATATATGTTCACCTAATATTTTTAGTTTGGAATTGCTCTTCAAACATTATTAATCAAAATATTGACCATTAAACAAAATATATTAGTTGATGCAGACCTCTGCTGATGAGCTGTCTACGGGCCTGCGATTTTTAAAAATTCTTCATCAATGTTAATTTTCAGCCCCGGTCACATAGGGTCCTGGAAGCAACACGATTCAACACGACTCATTGTTCATGTTACTTCCGGGCCTCTATGTGATGCAAATATGCCAACTTTAAGTGAATATGTATGAAAACATAAATGTTACTATCCTCATACAAGTTATGTAAGAAATCATCGTAACAACTATCCATTGGCTGGTGTGCATGGCTCCTCTTTGCCAATTGGGGAAGGGTCCGCGGGCAGCCCCCCCCCCCCCCCCCCTCCCAGGTCTGCATACGTTTTCTTTCATGAGAAAAAAACGGCTGTCTATCCTTGTATGTTATGGAAGGTTGGCATCTCTCATCATGTGTTTCTCTATTTCCTCCGTTAATCCATTGACTAACACATTCTGTAGTTCCCATAGACTTTGTGCAGGGAATACCCGGTTCCAGCAGTCAAAGGGTTAAGTAATAACTTTTGGCTCAAGACCAAGGAAAGCAGACTAACCTCCATCAAAATCCGTTCATGTCAACAATCAATGTCTCCTCGGAAGCTTGTGCTTTATATAAAAGTTATATGACCTTTTTATCTTGCAGGACGACCACAGCAACTCGGCTTTATCGAAGGTCGTGAAGATGGTGAAAGCAGCTGAACATAATCATGTCTACTCCAAAGTCTTTGTCTTCACGGGCATCATGATCGTCTTGGTTGTGATGTTCTACAGTTCACAATCATCGTGGTCGGCAACCTCATCGATATTGATGTCGAGAAATGAGCATCCAATGTACGATTAGAATATACCACTTTCGTAATGTATTCAAATTTATTCACGTCCGCTGTCAGAAAATAATGAGTGTACCACTTGCATTCATTAACGTTGCTAGGTTGGACAAACATTGCAGCTTGACCAACCTAGCAACAACCACTGCGTTCTATCCACATTCCTTCTCTTGAAATGTCATTATTTAATAGCAAATGGGCAGTTGGTCATTGTGCGTGTGACAAAGAAGCGTGCATAAAATTTGAATACATTACGAAACTGGTCCATTAGGCCGGTTTACTTATAGATTCAAATTTATTCACGATTATCACAAATGAACAAAGTTACACGGTATTCATCAAATCTCTTCGTAATAATAGATCACTTTAAATTCGTAATGTAATCCAATTTTATCCACGCTTCTTTGTCAAACAGACAATGACAAACAATTTGTTAACCTGATATAAAATTATTGTTTTTCAATACAGATAAAATGCACTGTTCGTCCAACCTAGCAAGGGTAATGTTTGCAAGAAGCATTCTGATTGTTTTACTATCACTAAGGCTTGTCTGCTGAATAAATAGTTCGTCTTTGGAAAAAACGTGCATGAATAAATCTAAATGTATTATGAAAGTGGTTTACTGAACTACAATAGTTGGAATCCATACATCAGTTGTTGCTATGTTGGGCAAAGCTTTTTGGTTGTCAAGAACAAATTGTATGTATATACTATGCATATCAGCGCATCCGCTTATGTAATCAGTTATACTCACAGAATGTTGATGCGATGTTTAATGTTCATTGTTTAAATCCTGAAGCATTATTAACTATTAACTAAACTATTCATAGATTTGGACCCTTTAAATTGAGTCATGACCTTTCGTTCTGATAAAGTTTAGAACGATTTGACGCAAATATTGGTGTCCTTTTAACAGCCATGATGTACATAAAGAGCACGATTATATGAGCGGGCACCTGATGGAATAATGGGGTCAATCGTCGTGGAGGTCATCTGAGACATGAAAATAGCTCGGTTTTGCACGGAAAGTTTTACACCCGGAATGTAGGTTCTTTGAAGTTGGATCGATGCCTCGGCTAGACGAATGATATGCTGGCAAATATCTGTTATTGATGCGTTGTCAGTAAATAAAGAAAAATACAATGAACAAACTGAAAAATTCAGCAAAATCAGATGATCGGTTCAAAAGTTATATGAATTTTCGAAGTTTGCATTTCCACCAATAATGAGCATCCTTGAATTGGCAACTTTGGCATAGTGTGATGTCATACATGGAGAACTCCTCATTATTTTTGCACATTTATGAAATTTGATTAATTTCACATTTCAATTGAGGAATCGCCGCCATTTTTTTTTTCAAATGCTTGCAGAATTGATGTGTCCATATTATACCTTTAACACAAAAAGTAAATTTTTGTGGATTTTCTACCCAAAGAAGCAAATGTGAAATTCTGTGTACAAGAGTTATCCTTAATTATTGTTGTCAGTTATTTTATGCCTGTATGTTGCCAATTTAATGTGCATATGAGGGTGTAAATAAAAGCTTTGAAAATTTGAATGGATCATCCGATTTTGCTCAGATTTTCACAGTTTAATCATTGTAAATTATTTTATCAATTCATTGACTGTACATTCATGTCATGGGATTAAACTCCTTCCGCTAGGATAGACATAATACGTTAAACGCTGTTTTCGTTTACAAAATTCTCAACTGATATTATTTCATATCCTTGCTTTGTATTTATATATATATTTTAATTCATGATATTATTTCATGGTCAATTTCATTATTCTTCTTCTCCCCTCCTCCTCTACGCTGTGGAATCGTTGGGTTCTTTATATCCTGCTTGAACGTGCAGATGTGGAGATAGGGTTTTCATTTGACAGGCTTACCAGATTTTACATCTCATTTTATTATATTTGTATACAGGTTCAAATACACGGCCTCCTTTCAAGCTGCAGTATGCCATGAAGTGAATCAAATAGTCTATCTCAAAACTCACAAGACGGGATCTTCAACGCTTGCATCCGTTTTTCAAAGATACGGTTTGAAAAACAATCTAACATTTCTAGTACCTCAGGGCAACCACATTCTCGATGAAATCAACACGTTTAACACATCCAGAATTGAACAATCAACAAATTGGAATTTCAGCGTTGGTTTTCAAATGCTCACCAATCATGTTCGGTTTAACCGGTCAGAAATGAACAAGGTGTTTCACAACGCAACCTACGTGACGATCCTTCGTAATCCAGTTGCACAATTTGAATCTGCATTAAATTATTTCAAAATGGCTAGCCTGTTGCCAAAATCGGAGAATCCAATCCAATTTTTCATGTCAGACCCGATAAAGTATTACAATTATGTACAAGAGAAATACTCACATAGAGAGTACAGGTTACATAATATGCAGTTGTATGATTTGGGTATGAATCCAGCCAACATGTACCTAGCAGACGACGTCGATCGAATAATCAAACAAATCGACAACGATTTCAACTTGGTAATGATCAACGAGTATTTCGACGAGTCACTTGTATTATTAAGGAAGTTATTGTGTTGGAGAATGGACGACATTACATACATGTCACGTGGCATTCGATCAGCTGGTTTTAGATCGAACCTAACCGATGAGGTTCGATCAAAAATATCGCAATGGAATAGTGGCGATGGAAAACTGTATGAGTATTTCAACAAGACACTCTGGAATAAAATTCGAAACTATGACGGTGACTTTCAAGCTGATTTGGAATTATTTAGAAAGTATCAGGATTTAGTTGAAAAGTGTCAATCAGGTGTAGATTACCATAATAAAGACAAGCGCGTTGTTAAGTTAAACATGGTATCGAATGCACCCAAATGGTGTTATGATTATACAGGTAATGATATTAGCATGACCGCGAGGATTCGCAAACGCATGCAAGCGATGAATATACCACGGTACAAATCTGGGTCAAAGAAAAAAGTTACCAAGCCTAAAACCGTTGTGAAACATCGGATTAAGAATTCAACACATTAAAAGAAAAGTCTACTCCCAAATATTAACTTTTAAACAGGAGCAGAAAACTTCGGTGAAAAGAACAAAACAAAGTTTGAAGAGAGTCAACAAGTTAAAAAAAAAAAAAAAATGTGAATGAGCCAATTAGTGAAAATTTTCAGACTCGCTACCAATTTTATGAAGTCTACCCATCATTTGTGTGTGTATGTGTGGTGCAAAATTCATAATTTCTACTCGAAAATACAAAGATTGCAAAGTATGTATATAGGGATCTATATACAGTATCTATCATGAAGATATACAGTAGTTTACGTTGTGGGGAATGTTTTTTTTAAGTAACACTTTATAAAAACTAATACATGTATGAATATAATAAATGGTCAATTGTGCACCTGTGACGTCATCAGTTGCCAACTTGTCTAAATATTTAAACATTCATCACTTTATTTATTTTTCAATTTTTCTAAATTTTGTTCATCTAATTTTTCTGATACTGTTGAATAAATATAATTTTTGAGTAGACTCCTTTTTTAACATGTATTAAACCAGAGGGCCAGATTGCGCAACTACTTGATCTCTTTTATCTCCTTACTACTCCTGGCATAATACCAATGACATGTCCGAACCCATCTGATGTCCCATGTTCACACGGAGCTGAAGTATTTGGTTGAACTAAGCATGGAGATAAAGATATTGAGCAACTGGCCTCTGGGCTCTTCCAGATTAATCAGCAATTGTCAGCTTGATATCAGCCTTATACCACCTCAAAATTCTTTTGAAATGTTGTTTATAACTTGGCACTTAATGTTTTGCTTGATGGTTACTGCCTTGGCAGCAGAGAGCACAACAACTAAATCGGCATCAATTACAAAACTGATTTGCCCAATTCTAATCTGTGTGCAATAGTGCTTTCGTGAGATATTCATCTAGCAAATGAATCAATAATAATAATAATAATAATGGCTACTTGTATAGCGCACAGGTCCACCTTTCGGTGCTCATGGCGCTTTAATTGGAATAGAAAAGTTAATGAAGACAATACTAATGGAAGTGAATATACCGGACACAAAACAGGTATTGAAATATTATGATGAAACAAACAAGTAGGTTTTAAGTTGGGATTTGAATGCTTCTGTTGAAGGTAGTTGGCGTAATTGGGGAGGGAGCTCGTTCCACAATTTTCACAACATGTGAATAATGAATTTGAAATATTGATGTCTTACTAACACACAGCAGAGATGCCAAATGCTCTGGAATATGCATAACAGTGACTGTGGAACGTTTTACAAAGTGGCTAGGCTGTTATAGTGGGGGCTATGGATAAGCATTTTTACACAAGGCTTTTACACAGAAAAGTGGAGAGGGGCTGCATGTAGTAGCTTGATTGACCAATCATTATGAAATCTTTTGCAAAACCAGTTCATTAGGAAAATTACATTTCCAATGAAAGAACTATAAATTTTGAATGAATGAGCTAAATGGATCTCGGTTGTGTTTCATAAAGCTTTGACTAGATCCATGCACAACAGTACGATCGACTGGTAACCCTTTCTCGCACCAAATAAAGGATTACCAGTTATTTATACAGTTGTGCGTAGATCTATGCACAGCATTATGAAATACAACCCTGGTAGTCTTAGCATTATTTTGAAGGAAATCATACGTGTGTTTTCTTTTGAATTAAGTCACTTATTTACATTGTACAGTCAAACCTCGTTATAAAAAGCACTGATATAACGAGTTCTCATTATAACAAGGTAATTTTCCTGGTCCCATCTCTTTGTATTTTATTGTATTTTGACCCTGCTATTACAAGGTTTCAAAATAAAGAGGTAATTCCTCTGGTCCCAATGACCTCGTTATAACGAGGTTAGACTGTATATGTTTACATTTTGTGTGAATTTTGTATGTTTAAATTTTGTGTATGTTTTGAATGTTCAAATTTTCCTTTCCTTTCCTTGCAATAACTGAATATAACAGAACAATACTCAGATAATTTTTTTAACCCTTTATCATGTGATTAATAAAACAAATACACTTTCACTAATATTAATCTGAATTAAGGGGAACAAATAAAAAAAAAAATAACATGGATTATTGGTGCAACAAATTATATTTATTTTCTCATTCTGCTTTCAGCTACAATTTACTTAAACAATACACACAGAGAGTATTCACATGACCATTTATAAAAATGCTGCATTCCTTCAGGTTTGCTCAAATTATAGATGGGCGAGACATTTGTACAACATTTGTGATAATGTAACCTGATCCCCCGAACCTAAAAGGAAGGCCTTGTTTGGGTAGGGTAGGCACAAGATCAAAAGAGTGCATATTGCAACCAAATATATGCTAAGATAAACTTTCCTACTTCCTCTTTGAGGAAATCTTTACTTATAAATGGTATGTCTTAGAGAGTAACATGTTCAAATTTGATAACAGCACAATACTACACAGGAATGCTATGCCAGGATTTTTCAATCTAACATGAGAGTTGGTAGATATATCCCTACATACTAGGAAATCTTCATAATCTAAATGCCTCCTTCCTCTGCCTAATGTGACAGAGGAAATCATCCAGAATTTTCCTGCAAAATACAAAGGTAGTGTTTGGCGCTTATAAAAATAGCATGAAAAGAATCATCATAAATATGTTATCCTCATCACTTGAAACTTGTTGATTCGAAAACACTAACTTGGATTTTTTTCAGGCAAATTGGGTGTTTATATTCAAACATACCTAGGACTGAAATGTAGAGGTGATGGGATGGGTGAAATTTTAAAAGGGAAGAATCATCTGCTTACTCTAGTTACTTACATGGATTCACATCTTATTAAACATTAGATCTGACATGGTCATGTCTTTTCTACCTACAAGAAGGTATGAAGAACAATAACATAGAGTCTCCTACAAAAGACATGAAACCAGGATTAATATTATTTTTCATATATATAAATAGGCTTAATGAAGTACAATTATACCTTTTTATATAGAGCACTAGTAATTTTTATAACAAGCTCTCATTACAAGAGGGTAATATTCAGATCCCAAAGTCTTTGTGTTCTTTTGTATCTCAGCCCTATAAATAAAACAAGGTTTCAATATAAAGAGAAAATTTTGCTCAGCACACAAATCATGTTACAATGAGGTTCAACAGCACTATTTGGTTACACCTTTTGAATAGAATAAGTATCAACAGGTAAGGAATCTACTTGAACATTATATTACATATCAATACAAATACATGTAACTCTAAATGAAGCTATGGAAATGAAAAAAGAGGGGTATGAGAATGAATTGAGCAGAATTTGCAACATCATATTTTTACGAGATGCTGAAAAGGATTTATCTATCCTGGAATGCACACAAAATTAATAATTCATAAATGGAACTGTCTTCCATACTCAATTCTACTTTACCAAAACATTAATAATTTGTAATAAACAAAGTAGACTTGTAATGCATAAGTACCCCCTCCCTAATATAGGTCTATTAATCAATGACCCATATCCTTTTCACACTGAATAACTAAAACCATATTTTGTTTTTTTCCGACAATACTAATATTATTCCTTTCGTGAGTCTTTGAATTCAATTGTATTTATAGACCAACAAAATAAGACAAGTTTTTACAAAATGACCTTAATGTACATCAAGTTCCTTCATCTGGTGCTGTCATTCATATCCCCTGGAAGTAAAAAAAAATAAGGAAAGACAAAATCATGAATTTGATGCATACAATCAACTCTGTGAATGTCAAACTTGGCATGTTTAATAATTGTCCAAGTTGAAGTATCTTTTTTACGTACATGTATCACACAAAATTTGTTTTATTTCCTTCATGTAAGTTGATCAGATATTACTGGTCCTTAGAGATTGGATGGTTAATAATTTTCATATCACAGGGCTTTATGGTAACAAGTTACTGGCTGAAATTTACAATGTTACAATATGCATTTGATGAACACTTGGCGATAAAGGAAATAAGTATAGTTGACATACAAAAAAAGGAATAGAAGTATAAGAAAACGTTTTTTTCATGTTTAAAGAAGGATAGATTGCCTCATTTCACGATGGTTGGTTAGATCAATGATCTGTTTTTCCTCTATCCTCTTATTTTCTGAGTAAAGTGATGAAAAAAAAACACCCATAGCAGTGTGCAGAAAAATTATCAGATAGGATCAATTGTCAATGAAAACAATTTGAATGATAATATGACAGATCTACCTCCCATCTAGAAAGGTCTGCTCTTCAGGTTATTCTGATTTTCTAATCGTTATCATTTGTGTTGACTTTCGCATGTGTAAAAGGTTTATGTGCATGTTTAAAAATACATTTTCTTTGTATTCATCTTGTATTTGCATTGTTCATTTGTTTTTACACAATTTACACAATCTTAAATCTAACACTATATTGGTCAAAAGACCATCAACCCAACAGTGTCAGAATAATGCTGAATTCATAACTTACACTAAACTGATACAGTTCTCCATATTCAAATAATAAAAGGCGCATTTACTCTCATTGAAATTTGAATTTACCTTGGATAAATTGTTGCTTGAAGTTAATCAAACACCATAGTTTAACACCATAGTTTAACACCTTGGTTTTGTTACTTGTTTTGTTTATTTCACATTTCTATGCTGCTATTTAACTTACTATTTCATTTTCTATTTTATTTTCAATAGAAATTAGCACAACAATTGCATACTGGTTCTAGCGCAATAACTATGTATTGCCATGTGTGCAATGTAGATGTGAAGAATAGAACGTACATACTACCATCTTAATCCATGAGGAACTTGCCTGCCTGCCCATTTTAATGCATAACATTGTATGAATGTTAATTGCCTTGGAACCTAATTAAAAACAAATATATTGACCTTTCTAGGTCATATGTCTCTGTCTAGAGCAAAGAGAAGTCTTTTCTCAGATTTTCTTCTTGATGGGAAGGCAAGTTCTTTCCTGCATGAAGATGGATAATGTGCATTTATTTCTTCACACAAATTTCAGGAGTGTGCCCCTAGAGCAAGTACTCTAGTGTTCAAAATATATTTACCATAATATCCTTGTTCAGACTTGTACATATATAAGTGGATTTGCACTGCAGAGCTTTCTTTTAATTTGCACATTTGTAAAGTTGTTGATTTTTGGTGCTAAGAGTAGAACAAATGCTTTACCATGAAATAGTACTGTTTTTAATTGCCTGTAAATTTTAGAAATGAATTGAATGAATAAAATTATCTTGCCTTCAAGAAGCTTTGAAACTCAATGTTTTCTCCTTTGTCATTATTTTAAACAAGCAAACAATTGTTTTACTCCTTATATAATCTTTAAGCAGAAAAAAAAAACATTGAAGTGAAATAGTCTTGAAATACTTACTCCACCATTGGGGCTATATCCCAGTTTGTTTTTGATGATGCTGGGGGGTCAATGGTAACTCCCTTGTCCGTCACAACAGCAATCTCATACTAAAAAAAAAAGAATAGGAAAATCACGCATAACATTGTGATAACTGACTGGACAATGTTTGAGTTATTCCCTGTTTAAATTTGGCCATTGAGATCATAATCGTAATCGGGGGGGGGGGG
>BQKZ01001046.1:107107-124447 GCA_036244855.1 Temnopleurus reevesii
TGCCAATGTTTAATCATACAACACTTACCAAAGCAATGTAGGCACCATACCCACAAGCTACATGAGGTGATTCATAGGCAACTCCAATTTTATCTACATATCCCAGGAAACTGTGAAAGAAAAACACAAGACAGAAAGGAGTTTAGAGAATAAAAACATGAAATACAAATAAAAATGTGGGAAAATGTGCAGTCAACGCCACAAACGAAAAAGCTGATAGAACTAAATCTTGAATCAAGGCAGCAAAGCAGATTATCATGTGAAGAAAAAAAAATCATCCACATGTAAACAATTTTCTTTTCTTTCAAAATTTGCTTTTTTCAAACATAAAGTAATTCTGCAAGTCATTTTAGCTTATAATACTTTGTAATACCATTAAATAAAATACATTAGATTATTTTGTTTAGTATTTAATTATTTGGACTAAACTTCATCTTCAAAAACAATATCATTGATAAAAAAAATTCACCTTTCTCCATTGTGGAAGCCACCAAGAACCATGATGTTCCATAGTGGATTGAACTTTGACCTTCTGTTGTACATTATTCTTGTGAGCCATGAGAAGACAGCTTTGGGTGTGAAGCTATGTCCATCATTCAGACACTCATCATTGATGCTGTGGAGAAAGAGTGACATTGAAAAATATTATTTCAAATACCAGTTTAAAAATTACTAAAATTATTGTGTATGGCAACAAAAAATTGGCACAATGTACAATTTCAAAACTTGCAATCCCTAGAATAAGACAGTGAAATGTACAGATCAAATTACAGCAATTCAGTCAAATTAAGATGAGAGGATGATGACAAAAAATAAGAAACTTGTATTTCACAACACATTTCACAAATTATTGGTAAAACATGTAAAACATTCGAGGTTCTTGGTTGGTTTGTTTACACATCCTATTGGTTGCAATAGGGAAGCATCTACAGTGTACAAGAATTGAATATCAAACTCATCTAATTACTTCAATGCCAGATAGGACAATAAAAAATGAGATAGATAAAAGGAAAATTAATGAATATCAAAGATTTGTCACTCCACTGCAATACTACTCACATCTTCTGCTCAAGTACCTCCGAGATGAACTGGAAATCTGCATAATCTCCAGCCCCTGTAATGACCGTGTTGTCGTTGACTTTGGACACACGTGAGATATTCCTGAATCTAGCCAGTGACCCATATGAACCTAGCATATCAGCTGCTACGATCACGCCTCCATTGAACTTCATTCCCAGTGTGGATGTTCCAGTCACCATTGGGTTTCTAATAATAATAGAAACAAACAAAAAGCATGATTAAAGCTAATATCAAGTAGTTGTATTACAGGCGCGCCTAGGTAATTCATCTTAAAAGTTCTGACAGTTTTATACATGTGAATGTCTGAAATGCCAGAATACACGCATTTTCGCTCAATGCACCTTTTCAAGACATCNGAGACCCGTGTTTTTCTGCAAATGCAAGCAAATCTGCCGATCTTTTGGCAATATTTTCATTGTTTTTGGTCCTTTTGCTAAGAAAATGTCCAATTTAGGCAAATAAACAACGCTCTTTACGATGGTGATGTTAGATTTGCAATATTTCATCGATTTTGTAGAAATTCATAAGATGTACGAATTAATATGACACGCGAATTAATATGACAGCACCATACACAAATTGAATACATCGCGCGCACCTGGTCGCTATTCTCCGGGTTTGCCCAATGAACATTAGGAATTTGGGATATGGGAGGGTGATTTTGATTTTTTGGCCTTGGCCCTTGCCTTGGCCTTGGCCTAGCCTGGGGCTGGGCCCTGGGGATTAAGATTATTTATTATGGTGCTACATAGGTGATATGGGAGCAACTCCATAACTCTCTGGAGTAGTATTAAGTAACAAAGTAAAAAAAAATGTATTACAAATTATTCCAGAGAGCTAGCCATAGGCGTAGCAGTAAAACTTTTACTTTTAGGGACTTTATTTCGTTACTCCTTGACCGGAAACAACATAACCTTTTCGTTTCATATAGTTTTAAATTGTTTTTTCTTTCCTGTATGATGGAAGTCTATAAAAGCCCGCACCTTATTTCTGAGCAAATAATAATCCATAAAAATATAATTTAATCACAAAATCTGGTATCACTCAGAGGAGAATATTCTGAAGATTATTTCGAATAAAAATTGAGCAGAAAAAAGTGCCATAATTATCTACAAGGAACAGTTTCCGACAACGTCTTGCAAAATGCCGTAGTTTTGGGAACACATTTAAGGGCACGTACTGCTCTTTGCCGAGCAAATAAAGGACAATTGTAAACTTTTAATACTGTATTTTTTACTTACTAATGTCACGAAAATTCTGTAGATGAATATGAAATAGCATAAAACCATTGGGATTTGTACAAACTTACGATTTTGTGCCCGAATTTTAGATACATGAGCAAGGAATCATAGTCGCAAAAGCTTCCTTGGTCCCACGCATAACTTAGCACAACGCATATTGGATGCATGCCTTTTTATTACGCGGGCCTTTATATGAGCGAGCCTTTATAAATATGAGACCATTTGGGGCCTTCTTTAGAGCATATAGCTTTTACGAAGGTCTCCACTTTCTTTCGTTAAGTTGTACATTTTTTCATCTTTTTATGTCTTATCACTGGGTTTTTGTGTACACTGTAATAATTGGCCATATCTCATGCTATCTGTCTCTGCCATTCGTTCTATTGCTGTGAGTACGTTGAGTATTTGGGCAAGTCCATGTGAGTGACTCTCTCTGTCTCCAGCAATGACGAAACAGGCGGCAGTGAATGGAGTGGAGACAGGTAACGCAAAAATAAATGCCTAATAATCTTTGATATTGTTGCATTTATAGTGTACCATGTGTATCTGTGAAAGAAAGAAATAAATGAACAATGAACAAGACACAAGTCAATGAACGGCAGACCCGGAGAATAGCGAACAGATTGCGTGCGCGCGCCATGTAAAAATTGCACACATCGGCGGCAGAAGTCCAAAATACACACAGGTAACTATCTACAAAACAAGTCGAAATTCGACTTTTATTACATTTTATAAACACAATAATGGTTTTAAATGTTATTTTCTTTACGTTTTTCCCTTCCCACCACAAATCATAATGAATGGGACTTACCTGTGTTGGAAATATCCAATTTTTGTCCTCTTTTCCTCTTGCACAGCAGACAGTCCAGTATGAAACTAAATGCCTTCCGTTGTAAACATCCGGTTCGGGTCAAAAGGTCACTGTGGTGGAGTTTCTTGGCCACTTTGCAACCCAGAAATCAGAATTTCTGACCGGTATCATACGTGCAAGTATGGTAAGGGGTTCCTCCTCTGCGCCAGGTCCCTCATCTGCGCCTCATTGACATACGCGATGTAACTCGCGCGCTCGGTGAAATCAAGACTTTTTCTTGAAAATCTCCAACCGCTTGTAAAGTGAATGGGATGCAGAGAAGGGACCCAAATATTTTGAACGGCAAAAATTAGAGGGGTCTATATTTCATCTAAAATGACATTGTTCCTGGTAAGATTTTGCTGAGATATTTCTCACACATAATCTTTAGGATATTTGTGATAATATCAGATTAAAATTGAATTGGATATTCATTGACTTCATGCTTTTTTCAAGCTGAAAGTTTAGGTGCGCAGACGTGGGACCTCCCATCATACATTCGCAATCGTCCGCGAGCGAGGCCAAAGAGCGTAGCGAAGAGGGCTCACTCAAAGAATAACACACGCAAAAAGCTGTCGTACGCAGAGACCCATTTCGGAGTTTGTGTTATTCTTTGAGTGAGCCCTCTTATTTCGCTACGCTATTTGGCCTCGCTCGCGGACGATTGCGAATGTACTTGATTACTTGCACGTGTGATACCGGTCAGAAATTCTGATTTCTAGGTTGCAAAGTGGCCAAGAAACTCAACCACAGTGACCTTTTGACCCGAACCGGATGTTTACAACGGAAGTCATTTAGTTTCATACTGGACTGTCTGCTGTGCAAGAGGAAAAGAGGACAAAATTGGATATTTCCAACACAGGTAAGTCCCATTCATTATGATTTGTGGTGGCAAGGGAAAAACGTAATGCTAGGGAAGTTCAAAGGGGTATGAAATTGAAAATAACAAAATAAAAAGTAGTAATTTTGGGCGATTTAAAATCTGAAAACGCCGTGCTACACGCACAGTATAGACTCTACTCCATAGCTCTCTGGAGTAGTGACAATGTCAAAAAATGTCAAAAACTATTCCAGGGAGCTATCCATAGCTAGGTATAGTATCTACTCCATAGCTCTCTGGAGTAGTGACAATGTCAAAAAATGTCAAAAACTATTCCAGGGAGCTATCCATAGCTAGGTCGAATCTGGTGCAAAAAATCATCGCCGACGCACTACCGCACGCTTCCATAGGATTGTATGATGGGGTAACGATAATTCGTATGGTTTTTCTAAAGCATTTTTGGATCGTGGTACTTAGTAAAATATATCTTGTAAAATAAAAAATTATTTTCTAAAATACTGGCATGAAATGAAACTAGATATTTTAGGCTTCAAATATTTCCAAAAATAAAATTAATCCACGAAAGAATCACGGAGATATCGCGATATCAAAATTCGATTGACGAAACGATCGCATCGCTCCATGCTGGAAAATGGCGAGAATTGTCAACAAACTGTGTCATATAAATTCGCAGGCCCCATTTTGAACAAGATTTACCTTAAAATTGCTTCCATCTAAGATGCAAAATTTACAGTAGTTTGACCACAAAATATCAAGGAATCGAATGGTATGTCTGCTTACTTACAAATTTGATGATTTCTGTCTGAAAATTGGAAGGATTCAGATCAGTGTCGCGAGACCCGTGTTTTTCTGCAAATGCAAGCAAATCTGCCGATCTTTTGGCAATATTTTCATTGTTTTTGGTCCTTTTGCTAAGAAAATGTCCAATTTAGGCAAATAAACAACGCTCTTTACGATGGTGATGTTAGATTTGCAATATTTCATCGATTTTGTAGAAATTCATAAGATGTACGAATTAATATGACACGCGAATTAATATGACAGCACCATACACAAATTGAATACATCGCGCGCACCTGGTCGCTATTCTCCGGGTTTGCCCAATGAACATTAGGAATTTGGGATATGGGAGGGTGATTTTGATTTTTTGGCCTTGGCCCTTGCCTTGGCCTTGGCCTAGCCTGGGGCTGGGCCCTGGGGATTAAGATTATTTATTATGGTGCTACATAGGTGATATGGGAGCAACTCCATAACTCTCTGGAGTAGTATTAAGTAACAAAGTAAAAAAAAATGTATTACAAATTATTCCAGAGAGCTAGCCATAGGCGTAGCAGTAAAACTTTTACTTTTAGGGACTTTATTTCGTTACTCCTTGACCGGAAACAACATAACCTTTTCGTTTCATGACCGAACAATGATACAGCAAAAATAAAAACATCGTCGCTGGTCTACTTAAACTCCTCAGTACCGTTTCTTCCTAAAACAATACTTACAAAGTATGCTTAGCTGGCATTGTGCTTGTACTTTTCACACCACCGGGAGGATCATAAAAGGCTCCAGGGCGAGGCCCATGGGTCCAAAAACTTGTATTTTCGCTGGAGATGTCCATTTTGTTGTGAGTTATGTGCTAACGCAGATGGCCGGCGCAATCGCTTGGCCTTTTCTCGTTTAATATGTCTCGGAATTCGCGAGAATGCAATCCGCCAGCTGCTGTCTTGACGACACAAAACAAGTTCACATGGATTGTTCACACGGCCTGTAAGTGCGTAATGTTTATAGTGCATGGATAGGCAACCACGAACGGGATAGCTCTTCGTTTATGTAGAAGTGGTGAGAGTGTACGTTCCCAGTATATAGGCCTCCGTCCATGCATGCAGAGTTCGCGATTGTGAATATCACGATCAGGAAGAAGTGCAATGCAATGCATGCTATGCATGCACTATCTCGTATCCAGTGCAGTTGCCATTTCATGGATTTAATAAAAACAGAAGAAAAAACATCGACAGAGAAGGGATTGATTGATTGATTGTACCGTTAATTGCCGGCTAGGAACAATTGCAGAATACGCCAATTACGAAGATTTGAAGTTCTTCAAGTTATTAAACACAACAGAAACCGAGAAAGGAGCTGAGGTGAAATTGTCCCATTCGGTCAACATTTGTTTTTCCAGTGACACTGTTTTCATTCCTACCTTGGCCTGGGCCTGGCACAGTTGCAGACCTTTTCCTGGTTTTGAAGAATTGTGATCAGACTGATTCAAGAGGTCATCAACATAATGGTGAGGAGAATGGGGTATCCAGCCTAAGTTAGGGTTTAGGCAAATTAGGGTTAGTTAGGATTTAGGGGTAGGGTTAGGGTTAGGGTTTAGGGTTAGGGTTAGATTTAGGGTTCGAATTAGGGTTAGGCTTAGAATGAAGGTTAAAGTGTGGCTGGATACCAAAGTACATAAGCGCCAAAGTTTTTGGCATTATCATAATCATTTTTTTTTATCTTTGTTATCTGCCTCCACATGATTCTCTGCTATGCAATAATGCAGTGCTAGTCATACGCACACATAGCGATGCCGTATGACTATAAAAAGACCGGACGAGACAGAAAGCAAGATACTTGAAATTATTTTAACTGTTGTTACTTGTTAGCATGATAACGCTAAGGGGGTGTTGCTCAGAATCAACTGCAAATCAACTGCAACTTTGGACATTGTAATGCGCATTTTTATTCACGCGTGGTGTGCACATTTACCAAGACGCGCATGAAACAATGATGTTGATTGGCGTATTCCGATCAACTGCAACTTGCGATCAATTGTAACCTTTGAGCAACACCCCCTAAATTTGATAATTGTGATTCTGCTAGAAACACATTTCATGACTTGTGGAAGAGCAAAACTGCTTAAGCAGCCGTACACTGGAGCTCATACGGTAAAATATATCATTCAGTCACTGAATCTGGTATCACTCAAAGGAGAATATTCTGAAGATTATGAAGATATCAATATTGAACAGAAAAAAAGCACAAAAATCGTCAACAAAGAACAGTTTCCGACAACGTCTTTCAAACTAGTAGTTTTTGGAACACATTTAATTAAAGGCACGCACTGCTTTTTGCCGATCAGATAAACGATAATTATCAACTTTTATTGCTATATTGTTTACTTCCTAATGTCCTAATGATTAATAATATGAAATAGTATATAATCATTGGTATTAAAAAAAAACTTACGATTCTTGACTGCATTAGCATTAGCAAAAAATTATGTTCGCAAAGGCTTCCTTAGTCCCATGCATAGACAAGCCACAGAGTTTTTCTAGCGCGTATTTGCCATAGATAAAACGCGCATTTTGAATGCGTGCCTTTTTATTACGCATGCCATATGAGCGAACCATAATGGCTATGCTAACTTAGACAGAAAAATCTACTAGTTTGGAGGAGTATGCAGGGCGTGTACCATAAAGCACCAGTGTTCGGTCCCTTAAGCAGTCTTCCACAAGCCAGACAAAATCTAACATTTCAAGTTTATTTTAAATTTAAGGTTATTGTTTAGCTGAAATCTTGGACTTTTATTATTAATTGATGTGCATAACTTGATGAAATGCGCCCATATATTTGCGCAGTAATCAGCGATCATCAAGCGACATGGGGCAGGTGTAGCCAGTCCTCTGCCTTGTAGTTGTAATTTGAGCCTCCATAGGGATTATGTTGAATATCTCTATTTGTTTGTATGTTATATTTGTACAAGTTAGATCTAATTGTAACCCCTATTTTTGTCCCCATGTAGTCCAAACTACACTGTAAACACACCACCATTTAGTAATTCAATCATAGGTTTGCAGTGTGGTTTGGACCAATAATTTGGGGACTGACTGACTAAAATAAGGGTTAAAATTACAAATATTTTTACAAAAATTTAATATGCCAATAGAATCAAAAGCATGCAAAGGAGAATCCAAAGGAAAATGAGATATTCTTCATATGAGTATTTCTTTAGCTCCATCTGACATCTGAAATATAGGGCATCGTATCACATATTGAATGGTAAATGAGTCAATGAGATCAAAGTTAGATCTTCTATGCTGATATTGCTGTTATTTTTAGATTAAAAACTTTGGTGTATAGTGTCTTTGGCTTTTGCTTTTTTTTTTCTTTAATATGATAATTTTTATATTAAAGTCCAAATTTACTGAAATATTTCTTTGATAGCATTCCCTATCAAATCAAGTCTCGGATGTTTCATTGTTTTACTATGGGTTCTATTTTGATCTTGATTTATTCACCGGTATTTGAGAGTTAAAATGATTATATAATTCTGGCCAATACTTGTTCAGCCTAAATTTAAGCAATGGTTCTACATTGTAATATTTAGCAAATAACTTTGCTTATAATCAATAGAGAGGAAAGATTATCTTAAAGCAATATGTCCTTAAAAAAACTTTACATAGAAATGCAGTTACATTGATCCAAATTATTTCAAATGATTAGCAGATAGATGACTTGGGATTACATGGGATATTTACATTAAGATGACTGAAAAATCTATAGTTCAAGATACTGTCGATACCAATGCTTAAATGCAAAATCTAAAGCCCGCTTTATTAATCTCTCTTATTCTTCATTATTGGGCACTGGGCCACTGGCTTTGTCATGGTATATTTCTCAGAGCATTTTCATAACTTTTCTCCATTTCTGCAGACGACCGTACGAAGACAGAACCTCACCCATGCCACCCAGGAGCGCATGATGGTGCAAGCAAGACACAAGGAAGATACAAGGGAAGACCATCTGAGAAGACTAGCCAAAGAAAAGGTGCTAGAAGCAAACATGGCCAGCGAAGAGAGGGTTGAGAACAAAAGACACATCAGGAGGTTACAGCAGGAACAACAAGAACATAATATGTCAGAATCAATATTAAAGGTAATAATTTCTCCATTAATATTCTTTATTTCCAACAGCTGAACCAAATATATTTTCATAAGAGTACTGTACTGTAAGTGTGTGGTTATAATTATCTATCTATGTCCCATGAAAAAATATTTGGTACAGATGTTCCATCCTCGTGCACATTCTGGAAGGTTGGTATCTGTGGGAAAATGATTCCTAATATGAATTCTCTCTTCCTGCATCGCAGAAGGTTGGAATATCAGTTTATTACCAGATCATTATCTTCGAAACCTTCAAACAGGAACAAGCTTCTTACATTGTATAATTTGAAGTATGACAATGCCAATTCTAGAAAGTCCCTTGGAAAGAAAAATAATCAAAGATATAATGAATCGATGTTGATTACTTCTTTAAATTTTGCGGCCGATGCTTAGAATGCAAGTTACCTACAGACCATGCTCAATCGACTCAGAGTTGCAGATTCTATTGCTAGTTACATATTCCGGATGATTCATGGTCAGCCCAAAACCCAAATGGTTCCTAATTGATGTTGTAATTGTTTCTTGAAAATGCCATTACTTTACTCCTAACCTACCATTCTCTCATTCCAGGCACAACAAGACAGGATCCAAAGGGAGCAACAGATGGAGCAGGAGGAGCGCATGGCCAACAAGCTCCAGCAACTCAAGCTGGAGAGCCGGCGCAATGAGAAGATCCGCCAACAGATCCGGGAGAACAGTCTGGAGATCAGGGAGATAGAGGCTAAGCTTATGGCAGGCTACACGAACAGGGAGAGGGCAGCACAGATTGCTGAGAAGGAGCTTGGCAAATTTGAGAAAAAGGTGAGAGAAATTTCTACAGGACTTTGCTAACTGAGATTGGCTTGAATGATTGAATAGTGTGCAGTTTTTTTATGTTAGCTATGAATCTAAAGGTTGCCAGACAGTTGCAATGAAATGCAAATTGCAACACACCCTTTCGTCATACAGAAAGACGTAAGCCCTCAAGCAAATACTCATGTCTGGTTTAAATTTAATACAGTAATGCATACCATGTACTATTGATAAATATATAGGGTTGTTCAAGGATTTCCCTTCAGCACCAATTCCAATGAAATAGACAGATATAATAGGTTTCCAATTCTAGATGTCCTACCCTCGAAAAGACAACAACAAAAAAACAAAAAAGGAAATTGTATCCCATGAAGCAAATCTTGGTTTCTATTCATGTTTTATTCTTTTTTTTTTTTATTGTTTGATATTCCATCCTTAAAGCCTCACATATGCACATCAGCAAAGATAAATTAAAGACATATTTGACTATTTGAGTTTTTATTTTTTCATCTCAAAGTAATTTCAGATATGAATATCAACTTTCTTTTTCTCCCTACTCCATCACAATGATAACTTTCTCATCTCATCATTGAAATTTCCATTTGATTACAGAGGCGTGATGCAGATATTGCTCGTCTGATGAAGGAGGAGTCTGCGCGTGCCGAGAAGGAGGATCAGCGTCAGTTGAAGGAGCGTTACCAGGAGAGCGTTAGATACCAGCAGGAGCTGGAGAAACAGTTGGAGGAGCAGGAGAAGAGGAAGCAAGAGGATTACGAGGAGTTCCTCAAGGAGAAGCTCATGATCGATGAGATAGTCAGGAAGATCCACGAGGAGGATGAGAGGTAGGATAGTTTGATCTTTGATAGGATGCTTACTTGTCAATTGATCCCAAGATACATCAAATAAAATCTTACGTGATTTGAGAGCATTGACGGCCAGAATTTTAGACATCCATTTAGGCATTTTTTCAGATTCTTTTTCTTTTTACTACTTTTTCCAAACATAAATTTAGAATGGCACATGCATTCTGGGTAAGAGCTGAATACACATCTCCTTTGTCTGCTTAGTCCAACGTGCCATTCCGGCTTGTTCTTTTCCATTTAATTATTTATTATTGATCTTATTTTCCATCCATATTCATGACCAAATGCCTCAAAATGACACCGTGTGAGATGGATCCAGTGGTGTATCATATTTTTGAAGGTACAAATGGGAAAATCATAATTGAAATTGAATCGAAATTGATTTACAGGTACCATCCAAGCCTATGAACAAACCCAAACATTTTTTGTTCCTGTTTCAATTTAATTGACAATCCCAATCTGATACTGTCCTCACAGAGAAAGGCAGATCTATATGGAAAAGCAGCAAGTTACCAAGCGTTACATTGACGAGGATGCAGTGGCCAGGCAGAAATGGAAGGATATGGAGAAACAGAAGCTGGAGCAAGAGAACATGGAGATCCTCAAGTTTGCCACGCTCCAGCAGAAGAGAGAGGAGGACAGGATGGAGAACAAACGTGTCCAGGAGGAGGCTAAGGCATCAGTTCAGAAGAGCGTAAGTCTGCATGTTTAGTGTCAATCATTGATAGTTTTATGTGATTTCTTGAAAATGTTGAAACTTGAAAAGGTTTCTGAAATTGCACATGGCAGCTGTCAGGCTGAATTGCGTACAATAGATGACAGTCATAGGTACACCTTGATTCACCTCGATTCATAAAATTTGTAATGAAAATCAGGAGTACCATTTTAGATAGCATTGCTCATTGAGTGATGATTATATGAAAGTGATAGCATTCATGAAAGGAAAACTGCACAAATATTGATTTTAAAAATCAGCTTAATCCTAAGCAGACTTAAGTAGAGACAAAAATATCTCAACATAGCAGCAGATACATGGCCATTCTTTGTTCCAATGTATGTGTGTTTGTGGTATGTATAATCCCCTTCAACCCGCTTTAATTCGCTACACCAGATTTTGATATATAGGATTAGGTTATTATCATTTGTTTCAAATGCCTGAGATTACTGGATTGGTAGAGAATTCTCCATACAAGTCTGACCATGATGTGATCCATGTTTAACATTCATTTTCTCTCCTTCCCTTTCAACCGGGCAGCTGAGTGAGGACATTGCAAGGAAGCGTGCCATGGAGGAGGAGATGGATAAGGTGAGGGAGGAGCTGTATCATGAGGAGCAGGAGGAGGCACAGAGGCAGAAGGAGATGGCAGAGATTGAGAGACAGATCAGACAGAGACTAGAGCTCCAGAGGACATACCAGGAGCAGCTCAGACTCAAGAGGATGCGGAGACAGGCGGAGCAGGAGGAGGAGGAAGAATTCAAGCGACAGGTAAGTCAGATTAGAATAGAACATTTGATAAGAGACTAGTTAAGTGATTGATGAATTCAAATATCCTAAATATCTTGTGACCACAAAAATTTGTTTGACGTAGAAGAGGTATATAACACATGTTTAATATTATTGTTTAAAGAAATCCCAACAACTTGGGCAATAATTCAACTTAGACAAATTCAACTTAAGCAGAGTTGACTATATGCAATAAAAGTGAAATAAAAATTTGGTAAACTACTATATATTAATTGCTCATAATTTGTTGAATGATTTCCATTAGATGCTGGCTAAGTTTGAGGAGGATGACCGCATCGAGCAGATGAATGCCCAACGTCGTCGTATGAAGCAGCTGGAACACAAACGCCGCGTGGAGGAGCTTCTTCAAGCCCGCCGTGCTCAGTTTGCTGCGGACAAGGAGCATGAGAGGGAGGAGCGTGAGGAGGCGGAGAACCTAGAGAGGCTCCGTATGCAGATCATCGAGGAAGAGAGACAGAGGCTTCTCAAGGAGCATGCTTCCAAGCTCCTGGGTTTCCTACCAAAGGTAAGACTTGTCATACATCCTTAATCTTGATAGTTCTCTCGAAGATATCCTGATGGGCTGATAAGTGAAGCTGTTGTTAAGGTTTTGATGAGGGTTGATACTTCTGTGCAATAATTGCCATCATGTTCTCTTTTACATGTACTTTTATTTGTCTTGTATCAAGATTATGTTGAATTAAAACCAATTTAACTGGAGACTTTCTATAAATATGTCCCAATGACAAAGGCGTAAATATTCAGAATTGAATGAAAAACGCCTTTAAATATAAATTCATCATCATCATCGGGTCTCATTGAAGTAATAGCAGGAATCTACTATAATCAGAGATAGATATAATAAGCAATCTTACTTTTATGGGGGCTGATTTCATAATATTTCAAACTTGCAAATATCATATGACCATTGCTTGATTTTCAGGAGCCTAATCTTTGTGAGAGTTTAAATATTTAACACCCTCTTTTGGTTTTGAAAATACATTTCTTTTATTGTTTGGCATTGTCTCTTTTATTTTTCAAGTTTGGTCAACTTGAGCTGATAAGATCAAGTCTTTTCTGTAGTCGCCCCTGCCTTTGGAACCAATTGCCTTCATTTACCACAATGCCAGTTCTATTGAACAATTCATGACTTTACTAAAAACTCATCTCTTCAATGCCTAGTTTACCTCACTCAGCTGTGGGTTGGTCTTCACTAATGGAGGCGTGCACCTTTTCCTTTGATTTTTTTTCTTCTTCTTTTTAATTTGATTTAATTTAATTTAATTTGTCTGTTAAGGATTTAGTTCACCAATAGCAAGGCGCTTAGAAACACCAGTATAAAGCGCCTTACAAATGTTATGATTATTATTATTATTATTGATAATTAATATTATTATTATTACATTTTACATCAAACCAATATGTTATTGCCCTTTACTGATCTTGATTTACTGGTGACATCAACAGCTACTGCATGCATGTAATAATCGTGTGTTTTGTCTGCAACAGTCATTTCTCTTGGACTGAGTTGTATCATGACCATAATTGATAAAATTGCTCTTGTGTTTTTCTTGTTATCCAGGGTGTTATCAGAGACGAGCACGATCTTGAGCTGTTTGATGATGATTTCAAGAGGGAGTACAGCGGTAGACAAAGAGACATTCACAGTGCAGACGGCTGGGAATAAAATATTACCATATTTAATTGATTCAAGAGTACAAATGTAGGCCTATCATATTAATAACATAACTGCTTGTACATATGAGTGCAAGGACCAATTTTATGTCAACTTGTTATGTACTACAATATGGTTGGCCTTTGTTAGGGTATGTTAGCATGTGTTATTTGTATTTCATGAAGGAAACTCAAAACTAAGAAGTGAATGATTGATAATTTCATTATATAATTCAGGACAAAGGTGTTATATGAATTTGCTCAATTGCAGTTTTTGCTTTGGACACTTCTCTGAAAGTTTAAAATGAGTAGGGGCATAATTTATTTGTTTATAATGATGGACATTTCTTTCAAATGTTGTTTCTGGTTTAGCTCTTCATTCAAGCTTTGAGAACATTTGTAACACATCGATATGCCCATTGCTGATAAGAATGTTTTAAAGATTGGACTAGGTTTCTAATCTTTGCTCCCCTCTTATAGAAGATGCAACTTCATATGAACAAGAGTTGTAATGGAACGATTGTAGGCTGCCTTTCTCATGAAGGACAAAGAAGAAGGCCATGAGATAAAGCAGAGTCTTATCAAATTTAATAAAGAATGATTGATATTAACATGAACTATTTACTCCTTTGAATCGTATATGCAGTGTGTGTGTTTATTTTAGATGTTATGTAACAACATTTTTATACACACATTTTCTTATTCCAGACCCTTGATTAACCATGGAATTACAATCAGTTTTCAATTGGTTTATTTTCGTCATCAAGTTTTTCCTCCCCTGCCAAGTTATTGATCCCTGAGTGTTTGTTTCAACCTCTGGACTATGACCATTATAGAATCAAAGTAGTGTTCATATGACAATGTCAGTCACATTTTAGTGAATTGAGTAACTTGTCAATGAATGTGCTCTCCCTGTCATTTACTCTTAAACTGTTGAATAGCCCAAATTATAATGGCTAGTCTGGGGTTTAGCTAATCCTTGTTAGCAGACTGAAGGCTATTAAGAATTGTGATTCTGGAGAATCCATTGTCATATCCTTGGTCCTGCGATATACTGTCTTATAATAATAATGAACGGCCTTTATATACCGCTTATCCACTCTTTATGAAGAATTCTCTAAGCACTCTACAATTGCAGCATTATTACCCTGGCTTTAGCCTGGCAGCCACTTCATTAGCGCACTTGGCGTTTCAAGGAATAAATATAATGCTGTCATGTCATGTGCCTTCAGTGTGTTGTTATGTATGGTCGGATGGTTAAATTATGTGTGTATATAGTTTACAATATATATAAAGAAATCATATTTTGATTTTATAAATCTTCTTCATTTGTATTCATAGTGATGTTTGTATCGAAATGGTGGTACTTGTGTAGAGTATATTGATAGATTGTATAATTTTCATCTTGACAATGTACAACATGTGAGAAAGGAAGAAAAATACAAACTAAAACATTTTCCTCTCAGAAGGTGCGATAGAGGTGAAAGCATTTTGTATTGGTATTAGATATGTTTTTTAGATAATCTGAGGGGGTGTTGGTGCAAAATTAATTGCAAATCAACTGCAAATTAGTTGCGAATTGTTACGCATATTTTCATTTGCGTATGGTTCATGCTTTTACCAAGACATGCAACTTGCGATTGCCACGGTTTGATATTATAATGTAGAATGAGTTCAGACACTTCAACATGATACGTATTCCATAGGATACAGCGGCTTATTTTGAATAAGCAAAAAAAAATGCAGGTTAAAAAAGATCATGTATACTGAAGACATGCAAAATGTTAGTCTGCCGTGTCTTGTATATCAATTTTGTACAACTTTAATATTTACATTTGATTTTTTATTCTGAATATTTGCGTATGGTAAGCATGAATATATGCATTATTATTTGAATATGTATGTACATAATATTGCGGTATGCACCTAAATATGTAAATTTATGTTAATAAAAATGATGACATAGTATGTCTCTTTCTCGGAAAATTGACTTTAAAATGCTGTGTTTGTGAAAGATGAGAATGGTTTTATTGATGGAGTAATTATTGTGAGGAGGAAGGTGAGAGAGTAGGAAGACATTAATGACAAACTAAGATCCTTATTTCTTTCACTTTGTTTTGTCTCCCAGGAAAGAAAGAAATGANACCATTCAATATTCTATCCCATATTAACTCAAATTATGATTCCTGCTTGCCTTGGAAAAGTTAATGGAAGAAAATTTTTATATTACAACTGAATTGTAATAAGGCCTTGGGAAAGGTTGTAATCAATCCACTTCAACGAATTATGAAATATGTCACCAAGTACTAACACCAAATTTGTCGTGCCAAAGCATCAAGTTTTCAAGCTACGCCCATTTTTGCTTGTAACCAAATGGTGATTTTTAACTAAAAGGTTTCAGAAACTACGACAGTTCTTCGGAAGCTTATACGTCAAGGTGCATTGTTTTGATGGAAACTCGCTTTAGCGATGCACGTACACGCTTCCGTAGGACTGTCGCATAGTTTCGGCTCTCAGTGTGATCCTACAGCAGCTGACAAGGAGAGTCTGCCCAAAAATGATATTTCTTCAACAGCAGCAGAAAAATCAGATTAACAGAACAAAAAAAAAAGTTTTGGAGAAATTGGACAACTAATAAGAAAGATATGAATGTTTGAAAATTTAGACAAATAGGCAACTGATGACGTCACTGGTGCACAGCTGACTATTTGTTAATTTTTTTTTATAAATGTTATATGATGTTAATATTTCTCAAAAAATATGATTTCGTCAAAACTTTAACTACATGGGATATCTTCATGATAGATATGTTGATCCCCTGTTTGCATGTTTACATTCATATTAATTAAGTATCTTTCTGTAGAAATTATACATTTTGCACCTTGAATATAATGAAAATTCTGGTCAGTAGTGAATCCATGATGTCATGAAATTGGCAACATGTCTGAAAATTTTCACTGATATACCCATTATTTTTTTTAATCTTTAAAATATCATAATTTTTTTTTATTACTTGTCCGATTTTCTTCAAACTTATTTTGTTCCGCTCACGATTTTTTTTCCCTTCTTTTGTTAAAGACTTTTTTTAAGACGGGTTGTGAGTGTAGGTTACAATTTATCAAAAGTGAAGAAAAATAAACATAGAAAACATATTATTTGGTAAAGCAAAGGTTGTTTAAATCATTATGCTTCTTATCACAGCCTAGGGTAAGCACTTTGGAAAATGATGACCTTGTAATTATGTCAACATTGTTTAATTAAAATGATGAAGATGATTGGATGAATATATGCATGAATAATAAATAAAAATGTGAATTAAATCGTATGGGAACAAAACTGATTGATTCAGGTAATTATTTGTGTATTGAACTGGATTTTTGTAAGCGGCATAATTGACGACCATCAATAAAAAAAATATACAATAGATAACAGTAAATAAAGACAAAAGTAAATATGGACAGTTATTTCTTTCGACTAACAGGAATCATTCTTTAAGCCCTGCACAAAACTTAAAACAAAACTTTCCAATGTCTAAAACATAAAAAAGTAGGAAAAAATAAATAATACCCACATTTTTCA
>BQKZ01001047.1:19338-32373 GCA_036244855.1 Temnopleurus reevesii
CTATCATATTCACCAATAAACCAGCATTATCATGCTCTGTCACGCTTTGGGTAAAAATCGGGTCAATTCTCTCCGGCTATTAACCCAAAGGTTATTCTTGATAACCCCAAAGCTTGCCCGAGGCTTGCCCGACATAGCAACAAGTAATGTATGCAAACTGGCTTCCAAGTTTTGTAGTCGTATTGTTATCAAACGATTTGTGGAATACCACGTAACTACGTTCAGTGGCAAGAAAGCACATAAATTTGAATATATAAGTAACCCGCCTATTGATCGGGCATCCTATCGAACGTTATTCTATAGAAGGACACGTTTCAATGAATTTGTAACTCGTTTCGTGTAACAATACCCTCTGGCTCCGTCACTTCGTGAAAACACGGACGAAATGATGCAGTAAAAAATACAACCAATCAATCAACCAACTATAAGTTAATCAATGAGTCATATTAACCATTCAACAACCTGTTGAATTTCTAATGATCATGCCAATTAGTGTGCATAATCACTTTATGATCCCTTATGTAATTACATGATTGGCATATTATCGATTCTCATCCACGCATAAACAAGTGGAAGTAGTAACAACTAAGAAGATTGTGATAAAATGATATGACCATCAAAACATCATCATTTATTCATGATTAGGGGAATTTTCTTTGAGAGTGCATGGTAATTGTATTTTGTGTTGTATTTTGGAATATAGAACACATTCCTAAGACCAATGAAATTATGTAGGACCAAGGACCCTTTTTCAGATTGACGATTAATGCCATTGTTCCTTGGATGTCATGATAGTCACCGGCGCCTGATTATGCATGCATTTTGATGAGAACATCCAGATGATTAACAATAGGCGGGTTTATTTATATATTCAAATTTATGTGCGTTTAACTTAGTTACGTGGTATTCCATAGACCGGTTGATAACAATAAGACCACAACACTTAATAATATATGCAATTTATATAGCGCACGTATCCACTCTCATTGCTGAGTGCTCAAGGCGCTTTGCATTTATTACCCTGGCTTTAGCCCGGCAGCCACCAGCGCACATGGCATTTCAAGGAATAAAGATTCCTGCCAGGTACCCATTCATCTCACCTGGGTTGAGTGCAGCACAATATGGGTAAATTTCTTGCTGAGTTAAGAGGTGAGAGTCCGAACCACTACACCACTTGGAATTCAGTTTGCATACATTACTTGTTGCTATGTCGGGCAAGCCTCTGGCAAGCTTTCGAGTCGTCAAGAACAACCTGTGTGTTAGAGGTATGCATCAAATTTGCATTTATTAGTAAACCCGCCTATTAAAGCAATTATGTGCATGTTTTCATTGACAAAGTAACATTTTGCCCTGTCTTGGTTTTTGTTTGCTGATGTCCTGTTTTAGACTATAATTTTCAATAAACATCCTTCCGATTTGGAGCAGCAAAATTGCGAAGCTGACGATTTCATGATATAAAATATGCTTTTATCTTATCCGCAAAATCCCGCACACACATGATGACCTCAATAACGTCAAGAGACTTATGACCAATACATGATATGTATCTTGCATCTTTGGAAGAGTATTAGGAATTCTGCAAAAATTGTATCATAAATGATAGTCATTCAATCACTATTCAGCCTTATTATTAATATATATCTACCCTTTCCAAAATAAAACACATGGAACTAAAGTAGTCCGTCGTAAATAAGAACTGCACATTGGTTTTTCAGGATTTAATTGATTTATTGCCTTCTGCGCACACGATTTGTTCAATTTCAATATGTGAAAACAGACTTTTTGTTTCTCCCTACATCCTGATCGGCGGTGACCATCATGACATCAAAGTAGAAAAATATTAAAAGAATGACAATGAAAGTCACACGCTAGCGATCCATTACGCTACATATAACTGTCCATTGTTCAAAGTTATTGGTAGGACATATAGTTATCTGCTTTTTTGACGAGCGCTTAGTTATTACTGCTTACTGTTGGTTTATCAATTAATTACATCTATCTACAGATGTAAGTAGTCTTCCTAGTGAAGAGAAATAAGATGAAATGCAAATAGTACAATTATTGGTTGGCATGTTGCGGAATTGGCCAGCGTTGCTGATTATACTCTTACTATTCAATGCTTGCTCACCTCAAGACGCATAGTGAATGCAGGCCTATGCAAATTGTTGTGCGATTGTCGGAGTTCATTAAAGGGAAACTCCACTCAGACATTAATGTGCTGTCAGTGAACGAAGAAAATGTGATGATCAAACCGATCTAAGAAGTCCATGGGGGATGTAAATCGAAATTTTGAACATTCAAAAGTGTTTAACGGACTATCTGATTTCGCTTTAATTTTCCAAGTCTGATCATTGCATTTTTCTGCATGCACTAGCTAACAGCCCATTAACGTTTGTGGTTAATTCCCCTTTCAAGTTTGTTCACTGTTATGTGGAAAGTTTTGCAATGAATTCCAATCTTTTGTGGCAATAACTCTTACTCTACTGGAAAATTGTTGCTCGTATATTCAAGAGAATGGAATATAAATCGTTTATGTCTTTTGCCCATTTATTTTCTCTCCAATTAGTTGCTCGGCACTCTGGAATTCCTGTATTCCGTCTTGCACATTCTACTTCTCGTCGCTGGTAAGCCTTTTGATCGGTGGTGTTGTCGCTTGGGCAATACCATTTATTGAATAGGCGGGTCTACTTATATATTCAAATTTATGTGCTTTTCTTGCCAGTGAACATAGTTACGTGGTATTCCTTAAACTGTTTGATAACAATAAGACTACAATACTTGGAATCCAGTTTGCATACATTACTTGTTGCTATATGTCGCGCAAGCCTCGGGCAAGCTTTAGGGTTGTCAAGAAAAACCTTTGTGTTTAAGGTATGCATAAAATTTGCATCTATTAGCAAACCCGCCTATTTGAGATCGTGCAGTTAATTAAGCGCCGGACTGTAATGCTTGGGTTGATATATGTGTCCGAATTTTGATTAAATTTTTTATTTTGCCTTTCCGTGCAACAAACTTTTATTTATTTGCTTTCAAATATGATCAACACACATATTTCATCAAAGAGCAATCCATTCTTGTATAAAAGAATTGGATTTGCAATAGGGACTCTTGATGATGCTAGTTTATTCTTGTTATTTTTTTCATAAGGAGAGAATAGTTACAATGTACTTTAGGGGCAATTATCATGCGCGCACCATGGGGGTCAGAGCCAGGGACGCCAAAATTGCTGTATGAGGCGCCATATTTGCTGAGACGGGCGCCAAGTTTGAGGCCTGTTTTTGTCAGCTCCAAGGTTTCAAAGTCCTGGGTGCGCGCATGATCGATCATGTTTAAGTTTTTATCCTTTTTTATTGTTAAAAAAATTAATAGACCTATATACAAAGATCATTGGATTTCATGAAACATTAGTTAAAATTTATCCCATTTGTTGAACTGATTCATTTGTATTTCAAATAGCTTTCAAATACATATTTTAACACCCCTTTCCCATGATGAAGCAATTTATATGCAAGCATGAACGAGTTTACCAGCACATCTGAACGAGACTCGCATAAAAGTGGACTTCTTCACTGGCCAGTTGGCGATGTAGCTTTCCGTTATCAGGAACTAGTTCAGGCGGTAGTTTGAACGCTCGAGACTCTAAAGCGGCCTTGATACGTAAATCTCCCATTAGATATGTCAAACATTCCGCTGTACCGTGANATTCATGATTAGGGGAATTTTCTTTGAGAGTGCATGGTAATTGTATTTTGTGTTGTATTTTGGAATATAGAACACATTCCTAAGACCAATGAAATTATGTAGGACCAAGGACCCTTCTTTCAGATGGGCTAATTATGACATTGTTCCTTGGATGTCATGATAGTCACCGGCGCCTGATTATGCATGTATTTTGATGAGAACATCTAGATGATTAACAATAGGCGGGCTTACTTATATATTCAAATTCATGTGCGTTTAACTTAGTTACGTGGTGTTCCATAGACCGATTGATAACAATAAGACCACAATACTTGAAATCTAGTTTGCATACATTACGTGTTGCTATGTCGGGCAAGCCTCGGGCAAGCTTTCGAGTCGTCAAGAACAACCTGTGTGTTAGAGGTATGCATAAAATTTGCATTTATTAGTAAACCCGCCTATTAAAGCAATTATGTGCATTTTTTATTGACAAAGTAACATTTGGCACTGTCTTGGTTTTTGTTTGCTAATGTCCTGTTTTAGAATATAATTTTCAATAAACATCCTTCAGATTTGGAGCAGCAAAATTGTGAAGCAGACGATTTTATGATATAAAATATGCTTTTATCTTATCCGCAAAATCCCGCACACACATGATGACCTCAATAACGTCAAGATACTTATGACCAATACATGCTATGTATCTTGCATCTTTGGAAAAGTATTTTCTGCAAAATTTCTGCAAAAATTGGATCATGAGTGATAATCATTCAATCACTATTCAGCCTTATCATTAATATATATCTACCCTTTCGAAAATAAAACACATGGAACTAAAGTAGTCCGTCATAAATAAGAACTGCACATTGGTTTTTCAGGATTTAATTGATTTATTGCCTTCTGCGCACACGATTTGTTCAATTTCAATATGTGAAAACAGACTTTTTGTTTCTCCCTACATCCTGATCGGCGGTGACCATCATGACATCAAAGTAGAAAAATATTAAAAGAATGACAATGAAAGTCACACGCTAGCGATCCATTACGCTACATATAACTGTCCATTGTTCAAAGTTATTGGTAGGACATATAGTTATCTGCTTTTTTGACGAGCGCTTAGTTATTACTGCTTACTGTTGGTTTATCAATTAATTACATCTATCTACAGATGTAAGTAGTCTCCCTAGTGAAGAGAAATATGATGAAATGCAAATAGTACAATTATTGTTTGGCATGCTGCGGAATTGGCCAGCGTTGCTGATTATACTCTTGCTATTCAATGCTTGCTCACCTCAAGACGCATAGTGAATGCAGGCCTATGCAAATTGTTGTGCGATTGTCGGAGTTCATTAAAGGGAAACTCCACACAGACATTAATGTGCTGTCAGTGAACGAAGAAAATGTGATGATCAAACCGATCTAAGAAGTCAATGGGGGATGTAAATCGAAATTTTGAACATTCAAAACTGTTTAACGGACCATCTGATTTCGCTTTAATTTTCCGAGTCTGATCATTGCATTTTTCTGCATGCACTAGCTAACAGCCCATTAACGTTTGTGGTTAATTCCCCTTTCAAGTTTGTTCACTGTTATGTGGAAAGTTTTTTGGAATTAATTCCAATCTTTTGTGGCAATAACTCTTTCTTTACTGGAAAATTGTTGCTCGTATATTCAAGAGAGTGGAATATAAATCCTTTATGTCTTTCACCCATTTATTTTCTCTCCAATTAGTTGCTCGGCACTCTGGAATTCCTGTATTCCGTCTTGCATATTCTACTTCTCGTAGCTGGTAAGCCTTTTGATCGGTGGTGTTGTCGCTTTGGCAATGCCATTTATTGAATAGGCGGGTTTACTTATATATTCAAATTTATGTGCTTTTCTTACCAGTGAACATAGTTACGTGGTATTCCTCAAATTGTTTGATAACAATAATACTACAATACTTGGAATCCAGTTTGCATACATTACTTGTTGCTATGTCGGGCAAGCCTCGGGCAAGCTTTAGGGTTGTCAAGAAAAACCTTTGTGTTAAAGGTATGAATAAAATTTGCATCTATCAGCAAACCCGCTTATTTGAGATCGTGCAGTTAATTAAGCGCCGGACTGTAATGCTTGGGTTGATATGTGTCCGAATTTTGATTAAATTTTTTATTTTGCCTTTCCGTGCAACAAACTTTTATTTATTTGCTTTCAAATATGATCAAAACACATATTTCATCAAGTAGCAATCAATTCTTGTATAAAAGAATTGGATTTTCAATAGGAACGCTTGATGATGGTTTATTCTTGTCATTCTTTTCATAAGGAGAGAATGGTGGCAATGTACTTTGGGGACCATCAACATGCATGCACCGTGGGGTTCAGAGCCAGAGGCGCAGAGCCAGGGGCGCAAAAATTGCTGTATGTGACGCCAAATTTGCTGAGAGGGGCGCCAAGATGAACACCTGTTTGTGTCAGCTCCTCGAAGGGAGTGGGTGCAAAAAGACGAGCACCAACCCCCAGGTTTTAAAGTTCTTGGTGCGCGACCGCTATTAACGATCTTAAATTTGTGAACAGCCGAAGTGGTCATTCACGCATTTGGCATAAACGTTTGAGTTGGAAAGCGAAAGCCTAGTATTGAACCTGAGACAAATATCTTTAAAAAATACTTTTAAAAAATCACTAAAGCTCCTTCAAATTCATATTAGCAACTCCGCCATTTGTATTTCTTTTAGTCAAAGTTGATAAATATTGCATCATGGGAAATATGTATTAGAAGTATATTAAAAAAAACTCAGGCTTATTTTCTTTATTGATAAATGGGTTTTCGTTGACTCTCCCGCTCTTGTAACTTTCAGACACCCAAGCTTCGAATGACGCCCCAAATACATGTCCTTTCATGACGATGAACCCGTGTCCTTACGTAACTCTAGATACCGGTGAAACGGTACAGTACACTTCGAAGATTCTACCAGCTGAACAGGAATGGACAGTCGAAAACCTTCCACCACACGTTAATAAACATTACCTCTGCGTCGAACCAGGTGAGTGATAGAAAGGGAGAGAGAGGGGGAGGGGTAGGAAGGAGGTGGGGTGGGGGGACTTTTTTTTATCAAGTCCATGTTACTCAGCAAATTATAATAACAACAAACGTAACTAAGGACTGTTTACTCTGTCGTTTATGTCCGTGAGAAAGGTCCATGAAAAAAATGCTGATAAACGGAGGGCATCTTTTAATTCGATCAGAATTGTTGATCCATCAATTATGCATTAGCAATCAGCTAATCAAAATACGTGCGGTATGAAATAGGGATATTGAGGTGTTAATTTATATTGTATAGGTAAACCTTTCAGTTAAGTAGTTGTTTTATCTTTATTCAAATTTGTATTTGAAGGCGTATTTTTACGAAATAACAGTTATAACACTTCATTATTTATTTATTCATTTATCTATTGATCAATATTTTAGCTGGATGCCCTCACAAGAAGTTGTTGGTATCACGAGGAGTCCTGCATAATGAGGATACATGAACATATACAATAATATAAATCAGCAATCAAAACAAAATATCAATAAAAACTTATACATGTAATTGTATATTTACAGTAATAATATAAACAATAATAAAACTCAGCAATTAAATGAGTACGTCAGTCAAAACAAATTTATGCTTAATGCATGTCTATGTTAAGAAGTTGACACAAAACCTAAGACGTATTAGCAAGAAGAGGATAGCTAAGATCCATTTCGTGGTATTGGCCCCTGTTTCTAATATCACATCGTGTCGACAATACAGCGTTTCGTGGACATTCGGCATAAGTCGTCCATGTCTCACTGAATTTTGGCAAAATTCAACAAAGCAGTTCTATTCCTACTCGTGCCAGCCCTGATAAATGGTATCAGGGCTGATATCATCAAGATATCATTAGATATCTTGGTTTTGCGTCAAGACTGCCAACCCATTTAGGAATACAGGTGATGCAACCGATCAATTGGTCACAGTATAAAGAAACGGGAACATATGTAACAAAAGCCTAGCAAATCTAATTTTACGTTATGGAATGACACTTCGATTAAAAACAAGACGCATATGGTGCGTTATGTTATTGGTTGGGAACACACATGTTTATAAACTGGAGACGTGGCTCTGTAGGGACTCTCGAGATGATCATCCCATATCAGATTTAGTTTAGGGTCAAAATAAAGAGAGTCTTTTGTAATCTACGAGAGACTGATTCATATGAATCTTTTGAACAATTGTCTTGGTTTCTACTTTCCACTTGCTAGCATAGTCATCTCCGTATTGATATCGAGAACCGATCGCCAATGACACAGGCTTTATATAGACCCAAAGCTCCAATACTTTTTGAAAACTTGGTCTGCGCCAGAAATAGCTTGCTTTGATTGAAAGCAGAAAATTCTGACGAACAAATCAAAAAAGGTTTGAAGCAAATCGGACAATAAATACAAAAAGTTATGAATATTTCAGTTATTTGTCATACAAATTGGCAACGGTGTGTCACGTGATATGACGTAGTTCATGCACTTCTCGACAAGCAGTTTATTGTATCTTATTGTTTTAAAAACCTCCTTTACAATGCTTAACGCAAAAAAAGAATAAGAAATGATGGATTAAAACGAATTCTTAAAAACAATAATTTATAAAAAGTTTACCGACAGAAAATGCATTAACTGCGTCATGACACGTGATAAAAAAAACCACGTGCTACGACATATGCCGTACAGTGATTTATGAAAAGCCACTGCTGAATCATATATTTGAAATCATCATAACTTTCTTATTTCCTGTCGGATATTCTTCAAACGTCTGTGATCTGTTCGTCAGATGTTTGTGCATTTAATCAAAGCAAGATATTTCTGGTGCAGGCCAAGTGTTTACAGATTTCCCAAGCTTCCGTTATTCAAATCCAACCAACTGACAATATTGTATAAACGCGTTGTATATCATTTCCTTTTTCAGCTTGTCTGTCCGATCCTTGTCTTCATGGAGGCTCGTGTGAGGAGAGTGAGACAGGGTTTAGATGTAGCTGCTCACCCACCTATTATATCTTTTCTTATTTCAGCTTGTCTGTCCGATCCTTGTCTTAATGGAGGCTCGTGTGAGGAGAGTGAGACTGGATTTAGATGTAGCTGCTTGCCTGCTTATCACGGAGACACATGTCAGCATGGTTAGTTTTGCATTCCATTCATGAGATCTGTAAAAATGAAACGGTTAGTCAACGCCACAATAACTTGCTTTGATTAAAAGCGCAAAAAATAGACGAACTCATAAAAAAAAAAGTTTAAGCGAAATCGGACAATGACGAAAGAAATTACGAATTTTTGAAAGATATTTAAAAATAATTAAAACAGTTATATTTTCAGTTAATTGGCAACTTTGGATAACGTGACATGAAATTGTGATGACGTAGGTTCGTCACTTCTCTACATTTGGCGTATTGTATATCATTGCTTTTTATTCCCTTACTTTTTTTATCTTTTTATTTGTTGATTATCGAAATTTGATATATATATTCAACAATTATGATCAAGGAATGTTTAGCTTCAAAATAAGTCGTAAATGAAAGATGAAATGATAAATTATTGACTGAATATGATTTTAATAAACAATCAATAATAATATTTATTAATAATTATGAATTGCTCTAATTAAGTAAATGTAAATGCTTTCAAAATTACTCAATAACATATCTAGTTCTAACGATTTAAATTATGCCATCAATTAATTCTCCCCATCGACTATTGTTGTAAATTCAATGCCGATGAGGGCGTCAACAACTTTAAAAGAAAATAATTATAATGGCCAAGAATAGTGACTATTTTCTACGGGGCTGTGCCCCTCAGAAAAAGGTGCAATGCCAGTTACCTCACAATACATAATTTCAACTAGAACTTCTCAGTGCATGGTATATTTGATTATTATATCTTAACGATCATTTGGTATACAAAAGAGATTGTTCTGAGGTTCAAACCAGCGGTGAATCGACGGGTGGTGTGCATGTAATTTGTCATATCATTTAATTGAAGAAATGTCTATGAAAGTAAAGTTAAACACTTTTGCATCTCATTATGGCATTCTTAAAATGAACTGAAATTGTAAGTAATAGTATTCTTTTGATTAGTTGAACATAATTCCACATGCTTTAAAATTGTACATGGCGATAAGCACGGTAGGTATTTGTGTACTTCACCCTTTTAAAGCCCAAGTATAGTTTTGGTAGAGATTAGGAAGTGTGAATTTGGAGAATGTGTATCATAACATATAATTCCTATACACATTTTGAGACCATATCATTTTTTACGAACTGGTTCTTTCGGAAATTTGAATATGGTCGTTAAATCATATTTAGCGTGCACCCTCTCTTGGTTATAACAATATTTTGCTTGTTAACATACAAAGTTATTTCCGAGATTTGACAATAGAATGTCGATAAAAGGGTATACACAATTATACAATTCTGAAATTTTCATCCAGTGGATGAGAAGTGGTCCTTTATCAAAAAATTGAATATTGAATAGTGTTGGGGGACACTACACTGATATATTTTGCACATTTTAGGTTATAGCTTTTCCAAAACTCGTTCATTTTTCGCACAATCTTTTGCGCAACTTGTTCATGATACTATTTTATTTCATATAGATTTGAAGATAAAATTGGCGATAAATATATTCGCTTTTACCAAAAGTTTACATGGGCTTTAATTTGTTTACCCATATCCTAAATTGTACGCATTCCGAGCATACTTATTGTGATTTACAACGAGCTATACTTACAGATGTCATTTCCTTGCAGTGTACCGAGACTGTTCAGATATTCAAACTAGTGGTGAATCGACGAGTGGTGCGTATGTCATTCGTCCTAATGGTGATGGGGGTTCTTTCCATGTCTACTGCGATATGGACACAGATGGAGGAGGATGGACGGTGAGTGATTGATTAAGATGGTGATGATGATGATAGTGGTGGTGTTAGTGGTGATGATGCTGGTGATGATGACTGTGAGTGATTGATAAAGATGATGATGATGATGGTGATTATGATATGAAGTTTTGACATCAGAAGAGGCATTACGAAAAAGAGTTTTAAAAAAGACAATGAAGATGGAGACAAAAAAGTAGCAGAAGAGGAAGAAGAAGGAGGAGAAGAAGAAGACGACGAAGAAGATGCAGAATAGAGGTTAGAGCCACAGACAAGTTACAAAATATTGTGATTCAGTGGAAATGCCGAGATATTCGCCCTCATTTTGTTTTTACACACGACGAGACGCAGTACTTCTTNGTGGTGATGATGCTGGTGATGATGACTGTGAGTGATTGATAAAGATGATGATGATGATGGTGATTATGATATGAAGTTTTGACATCAGAAGAGGCATTACGAAAAAGAGTTTAAAAAAAGACAATGAAGATGGAGACAAAAAAGTAGCAGAAGAGGAAGAAGAAGGAGGAGAAGAAGAAGAAGACGACAAAGAAGATGCAGAATAGAGGTTAGAGCCACAGACAAAGTTTGAAGAAGGAGATTCAATCCAAGTTACGAAATATTGTGATTCAGTGGAAAATGCCGAGATATTCGCCCTCATTTTGTTTTTACACACGACGAGACGCAGTACTTCTTTACTATCGGTGTGGAGCCAAATGATGACCTGTTTCAAGATTCTGTTTTGCCATCAACCCACCGTTCAATCTGAGGAAAGGGTTTTGTAAATGATTTGAAATATTTACAGTAATTGAAGGATCCCTCAGATATTTTAAATTGTAAACATCTATGGTGAACCTTTTTGCAATTCTTCATTACGTAGTTTTATGCCCTTTATTATATATACAGGTTTTCCAGAGAAGACAGGACGGTTCTGTTGATTTCTATCTTTATTGGTCTGATTACAAACACGGTTTTGGAAGTATTTCAGGCGAACATTGGCTCGGGAATGATGATCTTCACCGTCTAACATCACAGAAATCATACGAACTACGAGTCGATCTTGAAGACTTTGATGGACAAACGAGATACGCCCTCTATAGTCTGTTTACAGTCGCTGATGAGAGTTCTAACTATACACTAACTGTTGGTGGATATTCTGGAAATGCTGGTGAGTTGTAAAGCCCTACAAAAACTATCATATACGTTTGCAATCTTATTGAGATAAACGTGCAAAGCAACTGAATACAGTAACATGTTTGACCTTTTGTGTGCTGATTTGATTTTAATAACGAATAATGACGATTGTTGAAAAGTAGGCTTCCCGGTACAACGAGTGATCTTTTCTGGAAATATGAATAGACCTGAAAGGAATCTACCAACAACCTTTCGATGCGCACGTTCTCATCATCTTCAGGAGAAGAGTAAACAGTAAATACGAAGCAGCGTAAAAAAGCCGGTGGCAAAGGGCAATATTACCCCCTAAACCTTACAATATAGCCTCTGTAAGTCCTAAAGTCTAAGACCCAATTTACACCAGACGAAAAGGCCGGCCTGAGGCCGGCCTACAGCTTGGTGTAAGCATAAAGGAGGCCTGAGGCCGGCCCCAATTTCGGACCACCTCTGGAGGTAGTCTGAGGCCTCCAATTTTCCGGTGTAAACAGAAGGAGGCCTCAGGCCTCCAATTTTTGCATGATTTAATTGACATGAAAAGCCGGGAAATATAGGGATATACAGAAAATGAGGATAGAATAAGCGATAAGCAAAGAATAACATAAGGATAGAGAGAAAATGAAGATAGAATAAGCGATAAACAAAGAATAACATAAGGATAGACAGAAAATGAAGAAAGGATAAGCGATAAACAAAGAATAACATAAGGTTAGACAGAAAATGAAGATAGGATAAGCGATAAACAAAGACTAACATAATGATAGACAGACAATGAAGATGGAATAAGCGATAAACGAAGAATAACATAAGGAGAGACAAAAATGAAGATAGGATAAGCGATAAACAAAGAATAACATAAGGATAGACAGAAAATGAGGATAGAATATATGAAAAACAAAGAATAATAAAATGATAAGACAGAAAATGAGGATAGAATAAATGAAAAACAAAGGATAATAAAATGATAGACAGAAAATGAAGATAGAATAAGCGATAAACAATGAATAATAAGAGGATAGACAGAAAATGAGGAAATAATATGCGATAAACAAAGAAAAACATAAGGATAGACAGAAAATGAAGATAGAATAAACGGAAAACAATCAATGACATAAAGATAGACGTACTGAGCGAGGATAGAATAAACGAAGTCAATGGATAACCTAAGGATAGGAGTAACAGAAAAAGAAGGTCTGAAAATGGAAAATGAAAGATGACATAGGGAAAACAAAAGGAAAAGAAAAGAAATTGAAACAATGGGAAGA
>BQKZ01001047.1:37126-47610 GCA_036244855.1 Temnopleurus reevesii
GTGTTCACACTGTGCTCACACTGTGAATGTGTGTGTTCTTTCCAGCAGGGATGTTCGCAGATATATACATATAGAGCATGCTACATATTTGAATGGGAAATGTGTCTTTGAAAAGAAAACACATAGCTTTATCTGAATTCTTTTCACCAAGATAAGCAACACAGAAATCACCAATCTCATAACTTCATTTGTCTTGCAGTGTGTTGGCATGATCTTTGAAATAAAGATTTGTAATTTTGACCCATAGATGCTGTGTTTTTGCTCTGTACAATGCACATAGTCACATTCTGTTGCTCTCCTGTGAATGTAGATTTAGCTGCGGCTTTCTTCTCAAATATGGGGAATATTGCTGGATGTTTAATCGGAAATTGCCATTCTTGGAAAAAGAATATTATTTACGAATATCATAGTTTTGTTATGAAAGATTTACGAAACATGTATCAAAACCAGGAATGGTACTAGGTAAACATGATATACATATCATCCTAATAAAGGGTGAAAAGGCCAAATCCTGTCTTTGTCCTTTTGTTTATGTTTTTAGTCCGTCAGCAGAGTTGCGATGTCGTTTCGAGATCGGACCGATGAGATTTTTTGATCGCGACCGTTGCAGACGGCGAGGTCTCCATCGTTTCGGAGAAGACACCGGAAATATACTCTACTGCACGCGACACGGTAAGATTTCTTCATATTCGTATTTTGTAATTAAAGACATTATCACACATTTTGATATTGTTCCTTAAACAATTATTCAAATAAAGCTTTCTGACCTATGTTATTACATTCATATTGGTGAAAAGCAACAAGAAGCACTATTAAACCCCAATGCGGTTTTGGTAAATTTTATCGCATGTTTATTAGTTTAGTTCAGTTGAAGTGCATTTATTCAATTTCATTGAAATTAATTAAAATACAATACATAAACAAAATAAAATACAATACATTAAACATCAACAAGACAGAAAATGAAAGAGGGAAAAAAGTAGATGAAAGATACGGGGAGATTTAACGACATATACAGTACCTAAATAACATATCAATGAAAAAAAATGGAAAATGCTGTTAAAAACAAAGAGGTTCTGTCAAGACAGTCACAGCTAATATGTACATTAAAACTTGTACCGGAATTAAGTCAAATGAGAGATAGTAATATGTACATTACTAAATGGAAGTTGAATTTTTCAAAATGAGCGAAAAGATATTGCTTGAGTTTGGAGTTAAAAGAAGGACCTGTATATTTAAATGAGAAGGAGGATGATGGTTTTACATACTTCAATATAATAATTATCAGGGCTTCGAGTGTTATAACTTTGTATTAATGTCTTGCATCTAATAATTGAGGCAAGATTACATAGAAATTTATTTTGCTTAAAATGTTTGCAAACCATTAATGCAATACATTACTCATTTAGTTGATAAACAGTGAGTAAATTTAGCTTTTTAAAAATTGGTTGAGAGGGAGCATAATTTTCAGACATTGTACATATTGTTAAGATCTAAATAACTTAATAAGCCGAGTTGGATAGGTGTTTGCCCAATCACCTACTTATGACATTTCGAGACAAAATTTATCATTTTTATGAACCGATTCTGCATTAAATTTTAATTTGACCGTTAAGTCCTATTTAGCGGTATCTCTCTGTAAAAAATGGTATTTTGTCTGACATCGGGCATATTCCAGCATATTTCCGAGATTATAATCGACAAAGGGATAAGAAAACCAAAAATCTGAAATTTTCTTTTAATTCTGTGCATGAGAATACGTCCTATATTAAGAAAGAAAATATTGGTTCATTATGGGGATACGCCGCACTGAGATTTTGGGGGGATATTCTAAGTTGGAAATTTACGGAACTCTTTCATTTTTGTACAACCTTTTGTTCAAATTGTGAATGGTATTTTCATTTTATTTAGATATTAAGATGTAGGATAGCACGGAATGTTTATTTTGAAATATAATATCTTCACAGCTTTGTTCACATACACTTTCAACGGTTTAGGTAGCATTTAGGATTTAGCAGCTGATAACTAAAGGGTGCCTTTAACATATCATATTGACTTCTTTTGGTGAGTTGCATAGCATTTATTTTTTTATGGAAAAAAATTCTTGGAAAAAATAATAATTATGAATATCAAAAGGTCTAGATTTTTCGTTGCTTTTTTTATTCTCAATCACACCAACCGCCCATTGTGATAATAATATTAACTATTACCTGATCAAGGCGTTTTAGAGACAAGATATAAAAGCGTATTTTATTTGTCTCTATTGACTTGCGCAACATCGATTACGTCACAATGCTTCGTTGCTTTGGAGAGTGGAATAACAACGATATACCCCTCTTCGCGTGATATCAATGGCGTTTGTGTACAGAATTTGCGGTCAATAATAACGGTATTTCCTTCTACGTCCCCATGGTTCCCAGGGCAGCTGATATGCGGATAGCGAGCCAGGCCGGTACGTGTGTGTGGACTGTGTGTGCAGTCAACCGCTGATTTATAAACAAACCTTTTTGGATCATATTTTGGATCATACTTTCCCTAGGTAAGTCCAACACTTCAATAAATCACGTCAGGTAATGATAACATTGGCTGACCTTTCTTTCGGGGGATACCACAGATATTTCCCCCACTGGATCCATATTTCCCTCGTCTTCGATTCGGAAAAATATGGATACCATGAGGGAAATATTATGTGGCATCTCCATCAAGGCGAGTCAATATCATATAAGTAATAATTGATTGATTATTCAATAAATTTCTGCTTGTTTGTTGCTGTCCCCTNAGTACCGAGAATCAAGTCATTGTATATTATTTTATATCCCTTCTTACAACAACAACATTAACAATGAAGTAGTCTATTGCAGCAGATTAAATAATCTTACCTTGTCTTAATGATAATTTGATAATCTCATAAATTGTTTTTCTAGTCTCTGGCTCGTCTTCTCGTTGAGCACATCATGCAAACGATGCCCGCCAGAAGTTCCCTGTGCCGTGTAGCTGGGAAGCAGTGTCTCTCTCGCGCACGGGCAGGTCTCTGAGTGCAGGCAGTGCGAAAAGTTTTAGCCAACAGTACCGAGAATCAAGTCATCTTATATTACTTTTATATCCCTTCTTGCAACAACAACAACAGCAACAAAACAATAAAGTAGTCTATATCAGCAGATTGAATAATCTTACCTTGTCTTAATAATAATTTAATAAGCTGATAAATTGTTTTTCTAGTCTCTGGCTCGTCTTCTCGTCGAGCACATCATGCGAACACGAAGGCCGCCTGAAGTTTCCCGTACCGTGTACTGGGAAGCAGTACGGACCTTTAGCATGACGACGGTATGGCAAATCACAACCTTATTTCTCAAGCGCGGGATAATCTAGCGGGCCGCTAAGGTTGAGACGAACTGCTAACAAGATGGGAGTGCCAATCACAACGTTAGCTTCATGGTTCATTCAAGAAGTAGCGTTGTGTTGGTGCACCCTTCTGGAACGGACCTTTGAGCTAACATTGTGATCAGCCCTACCGTATTCTATGCTAAAGGTCCCTAGTGTCTCTCTCGCGCACGGGCACGTCTGTTCCGTCGTCACAAATTCTTCACACGTCTGTGTTCGCGCAAAGATAGTAACTTTTTTCCCTAGGGAAAAAAAGGTTACTATTCGTACTATTCAATGGCAAACGGCTTTCTTAGCAAATCTATTCATTTTTCTCACCTGTACACTGTCAATGCAACGATCTTTATGTAAGGGATATAATATTAACTATTACCTAATCAAGGCGTTTTAGAGACAAGATATAAAAGCGTATTTTATTTGTCTCTATTGACTTGCGCAACATCGATTACGTAACAATGCTTCGTTGCTTTGTAGAGTGGAATAACAACGATATACCCCTCTTCGCGTGATATCAATGGCGTTTGTGTACAAAATTTGCAATCAATAATAACGGTATTTCCCTCTACGTCCCCATGGTTCCCAGGGTAGCTTATATGCGGATAGCGAGCCAGGCCGGTACGTGTGTGTGCAGTCAACCGCTGATATGTAAACAAACCTTTTGGGATCATATTTTGGATCATACTTTCCCTAGGTAAGTCCAACACTTCAATAAATCACGTCAGGTAATGATAATATTGACTGACCTTTCTTTCGGGGGATACTACAAATAATTCCCCCACTGGATCCATATTTCCCTCGTCTTCGACTCGGAAAAATATGGATGCCATGAGGGAAGTATATGTGGCATCTCCATCAAGGCGAGTCAATATCATATAAGTAATAATTGATTGATTATTCAATAAGTTTGTGCTTGTTTGTTGCTGTCCCCTTAGGTAAAAAAAAACACTTCATATTAATTTCAATTGTATAGAGGTCCAGGAATGTTTTAGTTGTTGGGTACTCTGATCAAAGAAACAAAAACGGTATAGGTCATTATAAGATGCATGGCGATATTTCAATCTTTTTGTTCTCAATAAGTATTAACCTGATAGGTTGAAGTAAACTTTTGGATGAGGCAAATGCCTTAAAATAAATATGGGGTATAATTGGATAGATTGTTGAATTCCTTTTTCAATATTTCGTAAGAATTGAATTGCCTTAATTTTATATCAAGGAAAGGGCTAATATCTGGAAATCTGAATGTTTGTTAATGGCTTTCTTATAAATGTCGGCGTATGTCAGTTGAAAATTTAATTTTGTAAATTGGTCCTACTGATTCAAATCTAAGCTTGTATGCTACTTTGATAAAGTGTAGAATTAGTGTTCAGGAACAGAATATTTGCTTTCGTGTTGCAATTTTTCGACAATTTTAAATTATATCATTTTAATTGATATAATATGCAGCCAGATTGATATAATGTGTAACCAATCTTTCGGTTCGGATTCTAAATAGTAGTCTGTGATTATAGTCTCTGCATCATTTGCTATTTAATATGCAAAAATCGACATCAACAACAAAAAAAAAGTCGGTATGAGAAAACTATGTACAAAAAGCTTAACAAGGAGGTGGAGAGAAAGAAAGAACAGAGAGTGTGTGGGTAGCCAATCACAGAGAAAGGAGGGATACTTGTGGGTTCACCTCATTTCCTTGCCATTTTGCATATGATTAAGATTCTGCTGGGACCGAAAGCTCAAGCTCTTTTTTACGTCAATTTACTCCACAGCTCTCCATTATCGGATAAGCAGTTTTAGCAGTTCTCTTCATTCATAGAAAATTACATCAGATTAAATTGGACGAAGTTTCATCTCAGTCTTTTTCAGGGAGTAGCCATGACCTCGAAAGTCGTACCAGACCACACCTTGTGCGTTAAGAGCTGTAGGACCGCTGAGATACTGTCCGTTCAGGTTTGCAGCGTGACAATTGCTGTACCACCACGCTCCTGTGTATTCGACAGCACAGTTTGTAGTCGGTTTGGTGTCATGATCACGGTCCCTTGTCGTAAAACGAAGGATGGAGAGCAAGTCTCCCGTCAGATCCTCCCTTGTCAAGCTATCACCTGTGAAATTATCGAGAAATAAATTCGAAGAATAATTATTTTGGCTTTAATTAGAACAACGTAACTAATCAAATATATATCCCTATCCTTTGATGTTAGAGCAGATTATCAAGGATGAATGAATAAATAAAATCCGGTTGTTTTGCAAAACTCTTTGTACTATCATATTCTATTTCTAAAATTGACTTAGTGCGCTATTGTCACACCTTAGGATAATGTTTCAATGAAAAACTTACGGCCGATTCGGTAGTTCGTTCGATTAGAAAGCTTGCGGTATGCCGTTTTATAGATTTTAGTTTCCGTATAGGTATGAAGAGCCGTCATTAACAATCGTACTTATTAGTTTTCTTGTCATTTCGCTGGCAAAACATTACAAGGGACTTTTAGTTTAAAGAAACATCTACAGAATATCTACTTGTTTAACGAGATAGCGTTGTCATATTAGGACGTTTTAGCCAACGAACGACGTCAGAGACGTTGTGGGTACGTTCTGCACACGTCAAACTCAATCTTCATACGAAGAAAACCTCGTCCTGTAAGGCGAGGGTTTGTTGGTGCCATTAACTGGGAAAGATCTTAAACTTCTGTGTGTATTACGTGGGAAGGGTTCAGCTCAATATTTAATGGGCTTCTTTGTCCCGATGTCCCGCGAATCTGACTGGGTCTGTAGCTCGGCGACGCTGTAGTTTGTGAAGGAATCACAAACGGGTTACCTATACTGATACCTGGCTTGGAACCAAATAGAACATCCAGAAGGACCTCTTAAGAAGAATGTAGATTACACTGGGGCAACCAAATAGCCCCTTTGGCCTGTAAAGGTGACTTTCTAAAACTATTCGAATTAGAAAGTGATCTCACTGGGTGATCAATCATAATATATGACCTCTCAAACGGTGTCCTCAGTTTCATAACTAGCTAATACGCTTACTTAAGTTAACAATAGGTCGCCCATACGCCCACTGGAACGTCGAAATGAGACAACTTCAAACGGTTGTGAACGCCCAGACCCAGTGTTTAAGTGTCACATTCCCACAATTCATGATTTCAAGTAAATGTCTCGACAACAATCGGCATCATTATTCATTAAAATCAAGTCTGCGCACAAAGATTAAAAATGTGTAGTTGTTTAATTTCTCTTTACCAAATGCTTTTACAAGATCTTCGGAGCAAGATCACACACTAGTCGGACAGATGTTGGTGGGCTTAAACACATACCAGCGTTTCCAGAATATCCACCAGCGGTCAGAGTATAGTCAGAACTCTCATCAGCGACTGTGAACTGACTATAGAGGGCGTATCTCGTTTGTAGCTCAAAGTCTTCAAGGTCAACTCGTAGTTCGTATGATTTCTGTGATGTCAGACGGTGAAGATCATCATTACCGAGCCAATGTTCGCCTGTAATACTTCCAAAACCGTGTTTGTAATCTGACCAATAAAGATAGAAATCAACAGAACCGTCCTGTCTTCTCTGGAAAACCTTTATATATATTGGAGGAAAGAAAATATTTTTAAAAGATGGTGAAGAATCACAAAAACACAGCAAACATGACTGTTTACAATTACGCATATATTATTAGCGAACTTTCAATTACTGCAAAAATTACTATTCTTCCGAACTCGTCCCGTATCTAATACGGGACAAGTTCGGAAGAATAGTAATTTGAAACAAATCATTATCGCCTCCACACCGATGATAAACAGGAGATGCGACTCTTTTTTTTAAACAAATTTTATTTTGTAATCCCCTTCTTCCTCTTCTTCTTCTTCTTCTTCTTCTTTATTCTTCTTATTATCATCATTCGTCTTCCTTTTTCTGATATCGCACCTTCAAATAATGATCATTATCATTAAATCAACAGTTGATTTCACTCACCGTCCATCCTAGCTCCTCAGTCCATCTCCATGTCACAGTAGGCATGGAGAGAGCCCCATCAATATCACCATCATGATCATCATCATCACCATCACCTCCAACACTACCACCACAACTATCATCATCATCATCATCATCATAATCATCATCATCTTTATCGATCACTCACCGTCCATCCTCCTCCATCTGTGTCCATATCGCAGTAGACATAGAAAGAACCCCCCTCACCATCAGGTCGAATGACATACATACCACTTGTCGATTCACCGCTAGCTTGAATCTCAGAACAGTCTCGGTATACTGCAAGGAAAATGGCACCTGTAAGGCCCCGGTCGCGATTTTTTTTCCCTGAACCTTTGGGGCTTCATTATATGAATATTCATGACTTTCGTCATCGGAGAATGAGTGCGCGTGCGCATGGACTCATGCTAACTTTATTTATAATTTTTGCGCGATCAGCTGATGATCTGATCTGAGCTAAGGCGGTTTCCGAAGTTTCTTCTGTGCAGGTACGTAGTCAATAGATAAAACTCGCTTGACTGATTATTTTTTCTCTATAGTCCAGCATACTATACAATTTCCTTATTATGGTAGTACTTATGGCATTTTTGGAACAGTAGTAGTGTAATATATCGTGTGTATTCCGTGGGAATTGGTTACTGACCACAGGAGTAAGTGACCGACTCGCCAAGTGTTGACTGTGAATACGAGTGTGACTGTGTGTGGTTATAAAGACTAAGTGAGACTGAGAGTGACACTTTGCACTGTCAGTGTTAGATCATGACTGATGAGCAGCCTAATGCTAGGTCTTAAAAGCATTAACTTTTGTCACCAGAACTGGGGACTTCCAAAAGAGACAATATCATTCAGTTGGTTATATAATAAGCCAGGTGCATTGCTATGTCAGGGAATAAATCAAATATTCATATAGGCATGTACATGAAGCCTCCAGTTATGGTTGAAATTAACATTTAAAAAAGGGGGAACCTTCCTCGCGCCTAATGTACACATTTGCATTATGAGATGGAGCTGTGGGGACCACGCGCATGCGCAGTCTCATTTCCAAGCTGGAACTCATGAATATTCATATAATGAAGCCCCAAAGGTTCAGGAAAAAATCGCCCCCCGGTCACATAGAGGCCTGGAAGCAACACGATTTAACTCGACTCTTTGTTAATTCACAGTTAACTGCCTCAGAACAAAGAGTCGTGTTGCATCGTGTTACTTCCGGGGCCCTGTGTGACCGGGGCATAAGTATATGCCTTTCTAAATCACATTCAATTCGATTGGAATGCTTGTAATTTAGGATATGGTTAAATCAATAAGAGTGTTCACAGGTGAATGGGGAAAATGGGCAAATGCCCAACGTGCTTGTAGATTCATGCAATTTAAAAGCTTGTGGAATTTTGTTCGACTAATAATAAAATGTGCTGTTGCTCACAATTTCAGTGCATTTTCTTTAATTACGTAGTGAGATGCAAAAGTCTTAAGCTGTACTTTCATTGACATTTCAAGTTGCTATTGCACACGTCCTTTTGTGTGGGCCCTTTGAGCTCTGACCTTTGATACTTATCGTACACTGCTCTCCTCCAATATACCACACAGTAAATGCAAATTGATTTCTGCACAGACTGTAAGTTTGTTACCTGATTGACGGTACAACTGGTTTAATTTATTTCATTCCCGGATTTTCATGCTCACCATGTTGACATGTGTCTCCGCCATAAGCAGGCAAGCAGGTGCATCTAAACCCAGTCTCACTCTCCTCACACGAGCCTCCATGAAGACAAGGATCGGACAGACAAGCTGAAATACGAAATGATATACAATGCGTAAATATAAATCATTGACGAGTGATTGGGTACATATGGGTAAGAAGGCATTAGGTGAAACAGCTATCGTATGCTATGAAACAGGTTTAAGAGTGTAGCCAATCAATGAGATGTGTGCAAATGAGTCACTTGCGAGTCCATTGTTTAAGGGAAGTTGTTCAAAATTAACTACAAATCAACTGCAACTTGGCATTTAACAAGACGCGCATGATACAATCATTTTGATAGGCACGTTCCGATCAACTGCAACTTGCGACGAATTGCAACTTATGAACAACACCTCTTAGTCATATTACTAAGCTGTTTAAATGTATTAGCCCAGGGCCCCATGATATAAAGATATCCAATCAAAGACTATGGGAAATCGTGTACTTAAGTTTTCGATTGATCGCCAAAATGAAATTATCTCTATTATGTTACGAGCCCTGGGTGGTAGGTGACAGACTTTATTGCATACAACTAAGATACGCATGTGTTCTTTTGAATTGCACACTCATAGTGAGAATGATGCAAGGACATTTTGTCCAAAAAGGCATAAACCACAAGCCCCAGTCACACAGAAGCTCGGAAGCAACACGATTGAACACGAATCTTTGTTCAGTTCACAGTTAATTGCCTCAGAACAAAGAGTCGTATTAAATCGTGTTCAGTCGAGGCTCCTATGTGACTGGAGCATTACCTGGTTTGGCACAGTGATAATGTTTAGTAACATGTGGTGGAAGGTTCTCGACTATCCATTCCAGTTCAGCTGGTAGAATCTTAGGAATGCATTGTACGGTGTCAAGGGAATCTAGCGTTACGGAAGGACATGGGACTGCTGTATGGAAAGGACATGTGTCGTGTGTATCAGGCGAAGCTCGTGTGTCTGAAAGATAAAAATGTACAAGATTGGATTAATGATCACTTATTTTGTATCACATATTTATTCATTTTGTAAATATACACGTTCTCTACTATGCAGAAAAACCTATATGCAATTCATAATAGCAATAACAGTTAAAACAAAAATGCAATTTATATTACGCACGTATCCACGCTGCGGAATGCTCAATGCGCTTTGCATTACATCTTATACAAAATATATAATATGGCAAAATTGGGGAAATTATAATTTTAGGTAGCTGTGATACTATTTAGGAATTTTATAATCAACATGATTAATGACCGACCTATTTCATTAATGTAGTGTTCATCCCGAATATAGGACCGTATTTTTATTCATCCGAGACTCATGGCTGGTTTCAGCCAGGCGCAATTAACAAGCAAGCAAACGTTTCATCAGCGATGATTCCCCCCCCCCCC
>BQKZ01001047.1:48247-63045 GCA_036244855.1 Temnopleurus reevesii
CTGTCTCTTATACACATCTAGATGTGTATAAGAGACAGCCCCCCCACACCCCCTCATTTTTTAACAGCAGAATAGCAATTGACTAAAGTGCTATCACTCTTTTTGCTTACCTACGATGAGAAGAATAATATGCAAGATGGACAAGGAGAATTCCAGATGGTAGAACGACTAATTGGAGAGAAGGAAATGGGAGAAAGACAGTGAGAAGATAATCGGTTTATGAAAAGGAGAACGAATGAATGAAAAATGTTTAAATTTTCACTCAAATGTCACCCAAATTTCGATTTTATTTTTTTTACATTCATTTTTCACTACCGGACATTTGGTTTAACCAACTTAAATCTCTGGCCCTGGCCTTCGTCCCTTCTGCTCAAACTAAATAATGCCAAGGAGCGCCAGCACAATAACCGCGGAAAAAACACCTTTGTATATCGAATCGAGTTATATTGACCAATATTGTTTACATACATTCTAATATGTTCGTAAAAATAATAGTCGTATCAATTTGTATAGCGCATAATAATTAGGGAAATCATCTATGCGCTTAAATCCTTCGCCAATAAGTCTGACAATAATAATAATAATGATGATATAATTACTACTGCTATCATTTCTATCCTTCGTTCACCACGTTTTCGTTTTCCTATTTTTTTAGGTTTACTTCAAACTACCCAATCTTTTTTCCTCACTAATACTTTCATATCTCTCATTTACAATCGAAAATCAACCGACTAATAACTTCTCTAATGGGGATGGAAGCTTTAATATTTAATTGTGCAATATACAGCACATTGCATAATAAATGAATCGTGCCTCATCAAAGGAGTAGATGTAATATGGAGGTTCATCAATAGATATGAATTCATGGACGTTTCTAGCCCCAGAACCTTGTTACGAAGTACTCCTTAAACCTGTCCACAACTATTGAATCACAATGCTTGAATGCAGTTTGCATACACTTATTGTTGCTATGTCAGGCAAGCCTCGAGCAAGCTTTCGGGTTGTCAAGAACAACCTTTGTGTTATAGGTATGCATAAAATTTGCATCTATTAGTACTATTCATGGACGTTTCTAGCCCCAGAACCTTATTACGCAGTACTCCTTAAACCTGTCCGCAACTATTGAATCACAATACTTGAATGCAGTTTGCATACACTCATTGTTGTTACGTCATGCGAGCCTCGAACAAGGTTTCAGGTTGTCAAGGACAACCTTTGTGTCAGAAGTATGCATTTATCAGTAAACCCGCATATTGAAAAGAGGATATGAGTCAGAGAAGTTCATTTTTGTTGGCTCATTCGCACATTGGCATTTTTACCCCCAAAAATATCGTTTGACGACACATACATGTATGAACTGTATGCAATAATTGTATAAGATGGCTTCTACTATCAATCAACCTATCTGTATAATTCGTAAATACTTCTTACACTCCCACATTTGCTAAATTTACCAAAATGTGTTTGTGTACATTTCATCTTGGTTCTCAATCAAAATTAAAATGTATCTAATGGCAGAGTTTCCTCAACATGACATGAACATGAATATATATATAAATGAAATTTGATATTATTCTAAAATTGTCAGTGTATATTAATATAATATGGGCTAGCCTTGAGGGAGACACAACATTTATGGCCCTGAGTAGAATCGTATTGCCTTCGTCTTCGACTCGAGCAATGAGATTCTACTCAGGGCCATAAATGTTGTGTCTCCCGAAAGAGAGTCCATATTGTTATTATTAACCAAATCAGACATCTAGAGCGAACACGAAATCCATGAAATAAAAGGGTAAACTTATCAGCATTTCCTGCTTGATGAAATTACTTTAAAGATCCATCCTCTTTGCATTCCAAATGAATTTCACAAGAACAGGGGCAAGAGTTCTTTGTTCACAGTTTTCAGATCAAGCTGAAGATTTCCTCCGCAATATACTCCTTCAGAATATTGGCTGCTTGTTTAGTTGCCCTCTTAGTATTTTCAGCGTTCCTATCTTGCAAAATTCCATCGAATTCGTTGTCATCGAACGAAGCAAACCTCTTCAAACTGTGCGCTGCCATGTTTGTTTACACTCTGAAGTCAAAGTTCACAAAATGCCCAGGCACGTCGCGAGCTCAATGCACAATGGATACCCGTCGCCTGCGCTGAATTTATGCACGTAAACCAATGGCAAAAGTGGTTTCTCGCAAGATCGCGATCGCGAGTGATTGCTGCCCTCATTTTCGGATGTGAATTTATTGCCCATTGTTTTTACATGCAAATTCCCATAGACATTTCTCCGAGGGCAATAAAGTAATTCATGGAATGCTTTGTCTTTAACGGGGCGATAAAATGTATATTAAAAAATACGGTTAATAATACAATTTTCATCTCATTTCAGTCTATCATCATCACCATACATCTTCAAATGTTCATGCACTCACCTCTACCACCTTTGTACGATAGTACAATGAATTTAGAATTTTTTGTCAGAATAGATTGGTTATACAATGCAATATTTTATTAACCATGATTTAGACAATTTATCAATCTATAATACTAATGACACAATACAGGCTCCTTGTTATGATCTTGCCGTTTGCCTACATACTTAGTTCACTTATACGACAAAGTTACATCTGCAATGTCCAACAAAGATCAACTTATATGTATTTACGATGTTTATGTTTTAAGAACAATTAATCACAAGTTGCAGTTGATCAGAATGGGCCAATCACAATAATTGATTAATGCGCGTCTTGTTACATGCGCATGAAAACTGCAGTTGAATTGCAGTTGATTTGAACAGCACCCCCCCCCCCCTAAGGCTTTTTATACTCTATACCACTCAATTTTGATAAGAAACCCATTATGGAACACCCGGGCTAACCCTATCATGATTTGAAATTTATTTAAATGACAGGAAACAATGTGTTATTTACATCAATATTTATTCTAACGTAATGCCTTTCAATTGTGGTGTGCCACAAGGTTCACTTTTTGGCCCGTTTTTTTTCTCCAATATATATAAATTACTTGACAATTGTTTTCACTTATCTTATTTACTGATGATACAAATATAACCTGTTCGCACTCTAACATGAACACTTTAACTAATAATATTAATGAGTTTCCGATATTATCTGTATCGGAAAGAAAACCAATTTCTTGTATTTCAAACAAGCTAATTCTCATTATCTTGATTTCCCCCTTAATATATTATTAATAGATGATAAACCCCTCGAGAAAAAGAAAACTGCCGAATTTCTTGGTGTCACCATTGATGATAGAATTTAAGCTAGAATGGTCATATATTTACGTAATACAACACTAGGAACATCGGTCTTTTATGTAAAATAAAACCGAACATCCTATCTTATTCCTTTTTAATGCTTAACACAATTCTATTATTATATAATTTTGCAATATAGAATGGGCTACCTGCTCCCAAACTAAAACCAATCAAATTCACCTGCTACAAAAGAAGGCTCTCCATATTTTCACTGGATCTCCATTTTTTTACACTCGACACCTTTATTTCATAAACTTAAAAACCTGACGATATTTGATATAAACACACTCCAAACCTTACATTTTATGTTCAAAATATACAAAAAAATAATTATGTTTAACAAGAGTGCATCATCATCATTTTTTTTTCAATTTTATTATTTCACAGTTTCCAATGCTAATGATATGTTATTTTTAAATCTTGATTTCAGAATTTTCTTAAAAGGTCGATAAATTTTTGCATTTATTATTTCATACATTATGTTGGTCTTTTTTGTTTTACTAAGGCCTCATGGAAGATCATCCAATCAGTGATATGACCCACGTACCTTGTGAAAATATCAGACATAGATCAATGAATCAAAAAATAAACAAGCCAAGATAAATATATGGAAGCGCCATGGTGTAGTGGTTGTGACTCTCGCCTTCCAACCAGAGGATCGAAAGTTCGAATCCCACTGATGGCGTTAATTTCCTTCGGCAGGAAATGTATCCACGTAGTGCTGCACTCGACCCAGGTGAGGTGATGGGGACGGCAGGAAGAAATTCCTTGTAATGCGGAGCGCTGTAATGGTTACCAGCTAAATCCGGGTAATAATGAGTGTAAAGCTTTCAGCGCCAAGAGCACCGATAAGGTGGACCTGTGCACTATACAAGTAGCCAACATTATTATTATTATTATTATTATTATTATTATTGATAGATAAATAAACAAAATGAGCAACAATACATACCTTCATAATTGGTGCCCTTGCATTCACAAGCAAATGTCAAACGATACGCTGTTCCAGGCCAGACAGATATATTACATGAATACAATTACATGAAATGCACGCAATGAGGGTTATGACTTAATTCTACTACCAGATAAGTTCACACGTATTTTATCATGATCCAAAAGGACGCCTGGCGCGTATCAAGGGGTGGCGGAGGGCGGGCGCCCCCTGCAAACATTTTAAAAACACTTCAACAAAGTTAGAAAAAGACATACAAAAACTGATGGACAGGATAACCCACCCCAACCCCTGTTCAAGTACGATTATGGATACATGCATGGCGATCCCCACTATTCTTTTCATTGCATGATACCTCCCACTGCCTGATTATTGTTTTTATGAGAGTATAATGCAGCGGTACTTGTTTATTCAAAATAGGAATGGCACGTTGCGAGTAATTGTATTTTATTTTATTCATTTAATCACGGTAAAAGCCTGCTATCTGCTAAAAGCTGCTTTTCAGCAAGTAAACAAGGTAAAAACATACAAAATTATACAAACAAAGTATAACATGTAAACACAATTTACAATAACATAAACCTGAAGTTTTACAGAACGTAAGCTAATCGATTTCAGAAATTAATATTTTTTACTTTTTCAAATAATCGTAGGTTTGATTTGGAACCTTAGAGCATAAATTGACATTTATTACTGTTACTATTATAAATTGTCTTGTCACATTAAAAGGGTATTGTTCAAAATCAACTGGAAATCAATTGCAACTTTGCACATTGTAGCGCTCATTTTCATTAACGCCCGGTATGCGCATGTAACAAGACGCGAATGAAACAATGATTTTGATTGACACGTCAAATGCAACTTGCGATCAATTGCAACTTTTGAACAACACCCCTAAGACCTTTTCTCCAGCGTGTACCCGATTTATCGTATGAAAAAGATTATAAAACTTTGGATTATGCTGAACTTCTTGTTTATCTCTCGAACACGATATAAACTATTTCCGCAAAATAAAATCTGTCATGAGCAATAGAGCCGTACGCCGTGTATTGAACTGTGAGGACACAACAATAACAAACCAGTTCCGATTTGAATGTAATTACAAAGGAGCATTGAATTAACATTCGACTTAATTTTTCGGAAATGGATTATATCGTGTTTCTAGATAAATTCTGAACGCACGCATAGTGTATTCCTTACCCTCAATAATTTTCCCCATCTCTTCATCTCCTACTCTTCTTGTCCCCAAACTTTTCTTTTACACGGAATTGTTTTCTTCCATATCTACCGCATAAGTTCTTATTGAAGCGTACGTCAACAGAGGCGGATCTACAGGAAAGGGGTGGGGGTTACCCCCCCCCCCCCCCCCCCCTACAAAAAAAAAAAACAATAACCGTAGATAAAGTTATCAAATAAATAACATTTTTAAAAGGGGGGGGGCCCCCCCCCCCCCCCCCTCTCCTGGGCTGCCAAGTAAAGAAAACCTAAAAGTACGCTTAAAATCGACAGCTAGAAACCCTTAAAATGAAAAAAAGAATCACCATACTGTGAGTGGGAGAACACCCCCTCCCACCTCCTCTGCTCCCTCGCCGATGTCTACCTTGCCATCCAAAGCCCCCCTCTTGGGAAAAACCTAGATCCGCCACTGAACAAAATAACTTTTTTTAATTGTGCCCGCTATGTTCCAAATTAATCAAGCAGATGAATATCAATAAGATAGCTATTTAATCACGATATATATTCATGAATTGTAAATACGTTAGCCGATATAAAGAGGCGATTTGCCTGGTTCCTGACCTCATTATATCTTTCCATTGTCATCTATTTTACGGACCAGTAAATTCGTATATGAATCCACTGTATGGACAGAAAGAGCCCCGATATTGCAAAGATGCATGCGCACTGTTGCATTGCACTTCTTTCATACTGCGTCATTACAACAGACCACTTTCGTAATGTGTTCAAATTCATTCACGTTTGTCTGAAGCAAAACCATACATCCAGCTGTTAAAAATAATAATACTACAAAAGTCAAAATGCTAGTTGCATTATTCATTTTTAACACAGAAATTCACATTTTTCGTCGTTTTCTAGAAACGTAAACAACATTTTATTCTTCTCTTTATATGGACACATTAATTCTGCATGCACTTTGGGATGAATCTTGTTTATTCCTTTTCTACTTTTTATTTTAGATAAAAGAACAAAATGTGAATGGCGAGTTCTCCATGTTGGCAGCCATGTTCATGTACGTTGCCAATTTAAGGAGCCCAAGAGGGGTGGAAATCAAAACTTTGAAAATGCATAACTTTTTAATGGATTGTCGGATTTTGCTCAAATTTTCACAGTTTAATCATTGGATTTTCCCACATTTATTAAAAGCTCATTAATGCATGTGTGAGAAGAAAGAGGTGAATTGAAATAATAATAATAATAATAATAATGAACGGATTTTATATAGCGCTTATCAACTCTAAGAATTCTCTAAGCGCTCTACAATTGCAGCATTATTACCCTGGCTTTAGCCCGGCAGCCACTTCATTAGCACACTTGGCGTTTCAAAGAAAGAAAGAAGAAAATGAAAGTTTAGAAAAGCATTCAAGGAGATGAAGATCAGGTGAGATAGGAGAGGTCAAAATGGCAGGTATATAGATATAAGAAATCAGAGGGGACGAGAAAGATACGCTATGAGATGGTTTGCTATTTTATTCGTCTTTCTCCGACATTACATAGATCCACATACATCAATATCAAAATAGATCAGAGCAATATTTGAAAATATCACAAAGATATCCTTTAAAAAGACCCTTCATGGGTTCAGTAAAAGTGAAGTAGATTGGTAATACATGTATAATATATAGGACAACTGCCGTGGAAGCTGAGTATTGAATCAAGTAACGTAGGAACTTAAATTTAATTGTAATATTTACGTACTGAAGTAAATAATAATAGTATTGATGGTTGCTGATGATGATGAGGAGGATAATGAGGATGATGAGGATGATGATGATGATAACGATGATGATAATAATGATAGCAAAAGTAATAGTGATAATAATTAAGTTCAATGTTCAAATCACATTAAATCACATGAAGAAAAATCATATTTACAGTGTATAAACAAATTTGATAAACATAAAAAAAACTATGTACATCGAAAGCCATAAAAATTCATGCATATAATTTTATATTTGTATATTTATGATACATTTGTCATACAAGAAAACTAAAATATTCCTTATGTAGCTCAGGGCAAATATGAAGTAACATAACAATCTTAACACAAACTAGTTCAAAAGTGACTAGAAAGTAGTCAATCGGAGCCAACTGTAAATCTCGTCAAATTTGACTATATTTCTTGTTTGGTTTAGCTGAACTTCAGTCATTTGTGACTGTATATTGGTCAAGAATAATTAGTTCACAGTTGTCTCCAAGCTGATAACTCATCTACTTATCTTTACCCAGATCGTTCTAAGAGAATAGTTAAGAGTTAATATATACATTATCTTTATTCACCAGATTAAAAACAAAGTACACATAAATACAAAGTAAATGGCACATTTTAATAGTTAAGATGGAGAAATTGGCATTTTGCAGGTTTTAAGTTCAATGAATCACTCGCAAGATTCGCAAGTAGGACTGAACGAATTGGAACAAATTACAATAGAATTCAATGTCTAATTCGATAATTTTAGTAGGAAAAAGAAATTAATGTAATGGCCATATTAAATTATTTTAGTGCAGCTAAATTGAAATATGAAATCAAAGGATGTAGTGGAATTCAATATATAGTTAAGAAGCGTAATTGGAAAATTTTAGAACAAAAACAAATAAATTAAATTCACATTCTATTTCACATTATTAATCGTCTATACATGAATTAATTCAGATTATGGAATTAACACATTTTAATGGAATTTTATTGAGTGCAAAATTACCATTAAAAAATAAATGGTTATTTTGCCCGGTGGTGTGCGAGTGAAGAAACGTTAATTGAACGTTTCCGGGTTAATTTCATTCAAGCCAATTTTAACCATACTCTATATAATTTGTAATTGAAAACCGCACGATGTGAACAATTTTAAGGCAGCTCACAACGTAGTTATACATGTATAACTGAAGCGCCGGCTCTCATAAAACTAAGGTATACGTTTAATTATCAATACATTGCACGGACCGCCGAACATCAATTACATGGAGTTAATTAATGTTGATCATGATAAGAGGAGAGGGATGGGGCGGTTTGGCCCGTTGTTTTTACTCTTCAGCCGCAGTCACATTGGGCCCCGGAAGAAAAACGATTCAGCACGACACTTAGCTGCCTACGAACAAAGAATCGTGTTGAATCGTGATGCTTCCGGGACCCTATGTGACCAAGGCTTTCGAGAGCCGCTATTTCGTTTGGATGTTGAAACTTCGGCAACAAAATCGCCCGAGACTGGACCTCACTGAACCGCCTGAAACCACTGGTGATTTCAAGGCCTAATGTATCCGTTTTCGTGGGGCTAAAATTATGAATTTTGGTATTTACGTGATCCTTAAGATCTCAAAATTGCGATTCACTAAAAGATATATAACCATGTTCAGATTTATTTCATATTGTTTATAAACGTGCGTCAGGCAGTAAGAGACAGCACTACTGCTTCATCGTCGATATTAGACTTTTGTACACAATCTACAGTTGCTGATGTGTTAACAGCCCTTGTTTAAAGCGAAAGCGATACCTTACACTAAAATTTCATGACCAACACTGCTAAACTTTTTAACCCCAAAACAATTTGTTTTAATGTGACAAAGTCGCACCAAATTAGGGCCAGTCATATAGAATCCCGGAAGCAACACGATCGAACACGACTCTTTGTTCGATTCGCAATTAACTGGCTTCGATCAAAGAGTCGTGTTGAATCGTGTTGCTTCCGGGTTTCTTTGAGACTGAGGCTTAAGGCGACAGTGAATTTCCATGCGCTCCAATGCGTCACGTAATTTCCTTGATTAATTATAATAAGAAGCGCTTGAACATACATGGTAGGGAAATGCAAGGTGACACAACTGGCTTACGTGAGGGAAACTTTAGGGAAATTCCCCAATTAAGCCATCAGAAAATTAAAACAAAAATATATATACTAAACTATAAGGCCCCAGTCACAAAGAGGCCCGGAAGCAACACGATTCAACACAATTTTTTGTTTAGTTTACAGTTAACCGCCTGCGAACAAAGAGTCGCGTTGAATCGTGTTCAGTCGGGGCCTGTACGTGACTGGGGAAATAGCTATTTCAGCTGAAAAGGTGATGATCAGAATATTACACATCACCACAGATCAGTTTATATTTCCATACCAATACAACTTGAAAGCAATGTCAATGCTGCTTTGTCGTATAGGCCCCGGTCACATAGGAACCCGGAAGCAACACGATTCAACACGACTCTTTGTTAATCCACAGTTAACTGCCTCCGAGCAAAGAGTCGTATTGAATCATGTTGCTTCCGATACGCTATGTGACCGGGGCCATAAGTATTGAAATCCTAATAACGTAAAGACGTAATTGTGATGATCACTGGGAGGGGAATCATGTTTCACACCTTAAAATAATTTCAAATCAGTACAACTCATACAGAAGCTTAATGAAGATTGGTTAGGTTGGACGAATTTTCATCTCTGATTTTTTGAGAGAGTAGTAAAAGCCCCTAAAGCTTGACCAGATTACACCCTTAGCCTGGAGAGTTGTTGGGCCGTTGAGATATTGTCCATTGAGGTTTGCTGTGTGACATAGACTATACCACCAGGCCCCTATGTATGCAACGGCGCAATTTCCAGGACCATCATCATTGTCAACGTCTCTTGTCGTGAATGGACGACTGTTCGCTTGTTTGACCAAACTATCACCTGTCGAAGAAATAGATAAGATAGCAGGCAGATACATTCACGACTCGATGCAATTTCCAAATAAAACTTTAAAATAAATCACATTGCTGCTCCCCTTTTTTTCACTTGCCAATCCTATGGCGTTGAAACCCCCCACTTTTGATACACTCGACTTTTCTACCAAAAACCACCCTGCAATACATTTCTGATCCTTTTTTTTTTCGATTTCAACATTTTTTTATTTGTTCCCCCTCATCCATTGGATCAATTTTTAGCACAACATTTAGCCAAGTGAATATGGGCTGAGTGGGATGACCTAAAGATGTTGTTACTGTTACCTGAACACAATATTTGTTTTTAAATTGCAGATTCTGGCGGTATCAGCATCAATAGAATTTTGCTGTATAGAGAGCAAGTTTAATTACAAATTTAGACACTTGCCATTGTAATGTCTGAACATGCTATTCAAATAGCAGCTTATCTAAAGAAAAATAATTTCATAGAAAAAAAATCTGACTACTATGCTCATATCAGGTCTGGGCCCCGTGAGACTAATCGGTGATGAAAATTAGCAATTAAGGTTTTCATCGCATGTTCATTTTGTTCAATAGACTGATCACTAACCAATTAAAATTGCCTTTCCAAAATTGGTGATTAATGTAAAATATTTATGTGATTGGGCCGTGCTATAACTTTACCGATTTACGCAAACAGTGCCCTTGAAAAGTGAGTTTATGTTGGGATGCGTTAACATACACCCTGCACATAAAATCTATTCAGCTGTGCAAGATACACGTGGCCGAGATGTCCAATAAGGTGTCCAATTAACCCTGTAGCAATATTTTCCGTGACAACATTGTCTTCTTTACTGGAATACAGTCTAAGGAAGTTTTACATGTCTTCTTAAATGTTTTACGGGGTCGCCAGTCCCCCCCCCCCCCCCATCTTGAATAATATATTGAATAATGTCATCGAAAGGTATCTTTGATACACATACCAGCATTCCCAGAATATCCACCACTAACTACAGTATAGTTAGAACTCTCATCAGCGACTGTGAACAAACTGTAGAGGGCGTATCTTGTTTGTCCATCGAAGTCTTCAAGATCGACTCGTAGTTCGTATGATTTCTGTGATGTCAGACGGTGAAGATCATCATTACCGAGCCAATGTTCGCCTGAAATACTTCCAAAACCGTGTTTGTAATCAGACCAATAAAGATAGAAATCAACAGATCCATCCTGTCTTCGCTGGAAAACCTGAAAATAATATTTTGATGAAAAAAATGTTTAACGTTCTTGGGTTTATTTAAAAAAAAAGATTATTTGTTTTCTTGATTGGGCCAGCTAATTGGAGAGACGCTAATTTACTCTGAGAGTGGTGCCAACTACCATCATCATCACCATCATATCCATCATATCCACCACTACCACCACCATCATTATAATCTATATCACAATTGATTCCATCATTATTATCATCACCATTATCATCATCTCCATCACCATCACCTCCACTACCACCATCACCTCCACCACTACCACCACCACCACCACCACCACCATCATCATCATCATCTTTATCTGTCACGTACAGTCCACCCTCCTCCATCCGTCTCCATATCGCAGTACACTTGGAAAGGATCCCCATCACCATCATCATCATCACCATCATCATCCTCATCACCACCACCACCACCATCATCATCATCGTTATCACTCACTCACCGTCCATCCTCCTCTATCTGTGTCCATATCACAGTAGATTTGGAAAGGACTCCTCTCACTTTCACCATCACGATCATCATCATCACCACCATCACCTCCACCACCACCATCATTATCATCACCATCACCACCACCACCATCATCATCATCATCATCTTTATCAATCACTCATCGTCCATCCTCCTCCATCTGTGTCCATATCACAGTAGACATGGAAAAAACACCCATCACCATCACCATCATGATCATCATCATCATCACCATCACCTCCACCACCTCCACTACCACCATCACCTCCACCACTACCACCACCATCACCATCATCATCATCATCATCATCTTTATCAATCACTCACAGTCCACCCTCCTCCATCCGTCTCCATATCGCAGTACACTTCGAAAGGATCCCCATCACCATCATCATCATCACCATCATCATCCTCATCACCACCACCACCATCATCCTCATCGTTATCAATCACTCACCGTCCATCCTCCTCCATCTGTGTCCATATCGCAGTAGACATGGAAAGAACCCCCATCACCATCAGGATGAATGACATACACACCACTCGTCGATTCACCACTAGTTTGAATATCTGAACAGTCTCGGTATACTGAAAAAAAATGAATATGTAGTCATAACAAACATTAACATTTGGAGATAAACAAAATCCTCCAAAGTAGCATAACTTTGTGTTCAGTTACGAATTTTTACGGTTGTTTTTTTTTTAGTCTCTGGCTCTCTTTTGTGTCAAAATCAAATTGATCTTACTTGTAATGCATAAAAGAGCACACTTTAAACAGAAAACGACGCTTTTCAATAGGTCACTGAGATATAGTTGTAAAATCCTTATACAAATTATTTGATGAATCGTGCCTATTGTATACATTTACGTTTATACATTTTTTTTCATTTATAATTTTTATTTGTTTATTATTATTATTATCATTATCATTATTATTATTTTATGTGTTTCTTGTTTTGCTTTAATGAAAACGAAAATTATTATAAAAAAAAGTTTTATTTCATTTAATTTCGAAAGCACACTGTTGTTTTTGTTCGTTGGCCCCTAAAACAAGTTCTATGTCAGTCGACTAGTTCTAGATGATGTCACAATTGCATCTACGAAAGAGGTGCGCTATTGGAAGCGAACGGAAATTGAGAAATGCTCGTCAAAGATTGTGAGGGCTCGTCACAGATTAGTCATAGTTATGACGCATCAATGCGAAGCTGCTGCGCGCAACACTTTACGTTTACTTCCGGTCTTGTGTCACTGTGACTATGACAAATGAAATTTATATTTTCTTATTTTCAGGACAAATCAGGAGAAAATAAAATCCAATTGAGAATCAGAACCAGATACAGAGCAGAGTAAGGTTTATATGCCTAACCCATTGAACTCCACCAACATGGTACATTTTAAAATAATTTTATTCATGACATGCCAAGATGTTTGTCTGACCGAATATTACTGAAGTTTATATATCCTTTTTTTTTATAGGCCTGCGTGTAAATACATACATTTGTTAATCTCTGTTTTCTTGTTTCCAGGATTACCATAGGAAATTAATACTTACCGTGTTGACATGTGTCACCGTAATATGCAGGCAAGCAGGTGCATCTAAACCCAGTCTCACTCTCCGCACACGAGCCTCCATGAAGACAAGGATCGGACAGACAAGCTGAAATAAGAAAAGATATAATAGGTGGGTGAGCAGGTGCATCTAAACCCAGTCTCACTCTCCTCGCACGAGCCTCCATGAAGACAAGGATCGGACAGACAAGCTGAAATAGAATATGATATAATAGATGGGTGAGCAGGTGCATCTAAACCCAGTCTCACTCTCCTCACACGAGCCTCCATGAAGACAAGGATCGGACAGACAGGCTGAAATAGAAAATGATATAATAGGTGGGTGAGCAGGTACATCTAAACCCTGTCTCACTCTCCTCACACGAGCCTCCATGAAGACAAGGATCGGACAGACAAGCTAAAATACGAAATGATATAATAGGTGGGTGAGCAGGTGCATCTAAATCCAGTCTCACTCTCCTCACACGTGCCTCCATGAAGACAAGGATCGGACAGACAAGCTGAAATACGAAATGATATAATAGGTTGGTGAGCAGGTGCATCTAAACCCAGCCTCACTCTCCTCACACGAGTCTTCATGAACACAAGAATCGGACAGACAAGCTGAAATAGAATATGATATACAACGCACTTATACAACATTGATGGGTGGGTAAGCAGCCATATCTAAACCCTGTCTCACTCTCCTCACACGAGCCTCCATGAATACAAGGATCGGACAGACAAGCTGAAATAAGAAAAGATATAATAGGTGGGTAAGCAGGTGCATCTAAACCCAGTCTCACTCTCCTCACACGAGTCTTCATGAAGACAAGGATCGGACAGACAAGCTGAAATAGAATATGATATACAACACGTTAATTCAGTACATTGTCACATGTCTTGTCACCTGACTTTGTCAATATTAGGTGGGCAATCAGGTGCATGTAAACCCAGTCTCACTCTCCTCACATGTGCCTTCGTGAAGACAAGGATCGGACAGATCTTGTCGACAAGCTCAAATAGGAACTATTATACAACACGCACGTAAATCGTTGATACCTCATTGGATCAACGATGGCCACGTTTAAGCCCCGGTCACATATGACCCCGGAAGCAACACGATTCACCCCGACTCTTTGTTAATTCACAGTTAACTGCCTCAGAACAACGAGTCGGGGTGAACCGTGTTGCTTCCGGGGTCCTATGTGACTGGGGCTTTACATTCAGATAAAAACAACTATCACATATTGAAACATAAACAGATATGCTGACCGTTCCGGAAATATATAGGCTATATGGTAGATTTTGTATAAGTTCAGGGCTTTAATCACACGTAAGTAGCCGAGAGTACGGTCATTTTGCTATGTTTACGATGAAATAACAATTAGTCACCCATCCCCCCC
>BQKZ01001047.1:89788-100965 GCA_036244855.1 Temnopleurus reevesii
TTTGGACTCTCTTTCAGTAAAAAGGGTATTGATAATGGTATAATACATCAATAGAGATCAACTTGTATTTTCATAATAGTGGACCTTTAAACTTAATCACGTTTCTTGCCAACGAGTCACAGTTGGGGATAAATAGAATGCAGCTTGAATACATGTATTGTTGCTATGTCGGGGAAGCATCGGGCAAGCTTTTGGGTAGTCAACAGCAACCTTCTTGCACGGAGCATGCATAAAATTTGCATCACTTAATCAACCCTCCCAAACGTCACAGGTATAATTTGCTATCTTTAGCTGTTGTTTTTGATAATTTGTTGTTTTCTCATCACACTGTCCAGGGAATACCTTTGTAATATTTTTATCAGGATCTTTTATAGAACTTTCATATATGTGGACTAAACTCGGCAAGTCAAAAAATAGGCCAAACAGAAAAATTGAAATTATCACGTATTTCCCTGCTTATCAATATACTACGTGATGCTTTGTACTGTTTTCTTTTTTCAATTAATAAAATGAAATAAGCTTTTGCACTAACACCGAAGACTTGCAAATTATGGAAGATGAGGATCTTTGTGTTTTCATATTTTCTGAATTATGAGTAGTAATTTGCTGAATTGATTTCTTCAATGTACATTTTCATTGCAGTCTATAAAAAAAAAGGGGAATGTGTGTATTCATGGGAATTTAATGACAATATTGTACTACGATTTTGATGCAGAAAAGATTACAGTCGTCAAGTGAAAGTTCATATTAAAGGGAATTTATTCTAATGTATTTCGGTAATTTCAGTTTACAATGAATTACAGTCATTATTGGCCATTCGGAGGATGGCAATTAAGAGGATTTGCGAAATGAAAAAAAGCATATTTGAATAAACAGAAATATTCAACTAACCATTGATTACCAGGGTTGATGAAAACTGGATTGACATCCGTGTAAGCCCCGGTCACATAGGACACAGGACCCCGGAAGCAACACGATTCACCCAGACTCGTTGTTCTGAGGCAGTTAAGTGTGCTTTAACAAAGATTTGGGGTGAATCGTGTTGCTTCCGGGGTCCTATATGTGACCGGGGCTTAAGATATAAGCTTCTTTTCAGGGCCAGTCACACCTATAGGCTGATCCCACCCTGTTTCCAACCTGAATTACCCTATATTCGAACCATAAACTACAAATTAATATTTCGTTTAATCGATGGATTTTTACATTTGATATTGAGAAATATAACCTTTGAATATTAAAATACAAAGGTAATAAAACAGAAGCACGATATAATCTATTTCCGTAAAATTAGTCGAATGACGTTTCAATGCTCCTTTGTCGAAATTCGGACCAGCATGCGATTGTGATGTATGCACAGTTCATTACATGACGTACAGACCCATGTTCCCACTACACACTTAAACCCAAAATACAGTTTTGGTAAGGATTAAGAAAAGTAAATTTTACGGGATGTTTATCATGACATATGTATCTAACACACATTTCGAGACCACAGCGTAATCTTTTACAAACTGATTCTGTTTGAAAATTTGAATTTGACCGTTAAACCATATGTAGCGCCCTCTCTTGGTAATAAAAATATTTCGTTTGTTGTCGGGCATATACAACGTCATTTCTGAGATTTGACAAAAGAATGATAAAAATGTATACACGAAAATTAGATTCTGAAATTTTCATACGATTCTGTGCACGAGAAGTTGTCCTTTATCACGAATGAAAATAATTGAATAAGAGTCGGGTGACACGACACTGAGATATTTTGTACATTTTAGGTCATAACTTTACCAAAACTCATTCATATTTCACATCTTTTGTGCAATATATTCACGATACTATATTTCATTTCATTTAGATTTTAAGACAAAATCTGGAGACAAAATTATTCGCTTTTACCAAAACTTTACTTGGGCTTTAATTCTCCGAAAGTGTTTTAGTGAGTAATGATTACAATTCTGTTGATGCAGGTTGAAAGCAGGATGGGATAAGCCTGCTGGTGTGACTGTCCTATCAATATCATTCAATTTGTGAGTCGATGTAAAGCCCCGGTCACATAGGACCCCGGAAGCAACACGATTCATCCCGACTCTTTGTTAATTCACAGTTAACTGCCTCAGAACAACGAGTCGAGGTGAATTGTATTGCTTCCGGGGTCTTATGTGACCGGGGCTTAAACGTTCGAATGTCTGTATGAAGGCTCGGTTATACATTTGCTTTTAGAGCCAACGAATGCCTATAAAATTATATACACTCTCCAAGAGCCCCTGGTGATTAATGATAAGTTAAACATTTCTTACTTACTCCTGATACAGTATTTTATTTACCTATACCCCACTGTTCTACATAGATATATGAAAGCTATTAAAACCAGTTTGGAATCAGGTCGCCAGGTTGAGCATACGTTTAGTTACGAGCGTAAATGTGTGATTAAGCCTTTGAAAATTGGCATACTTTTTGTTTGACAGTATACTTGATATGTAAGTCTCAATACCCATGCTTAAATAGGAGACATTGCCGAACGTTCTTCTATGCAATCACCGTTACCTATAGCAATACTGAAATACAATTCTTTTCCGATGAGCCAATTAGACAATATTGATCTTCAAAATTAGCGCGCAGTCCATTAGAAATTGTTTATAAACGATCGTCTGCAGGCGCGGGTAGATGGTGAAAGAGGAAAGCATTGATTGTCATTCAAACAGTGCTTATTGATTAACCTTTCCATTTATTTCGCGTTTTTCTAATACGTGATGATGTGTCGTTCCAGGGAGGTGTTTCACCAAGATATGAAAGACTTTACGCACGACTTTACGTTCGACTGGTATCAATTCTGTCGCGTAATCAATCATAATATTACACGCATTCAGCGCAAGAAGGGATATACCAGTCGAACGTAAAGTCGTGCGTAAAGTCTTTCTTATCTTGGTGAAACACCTCCCAGATCATGCTAGCTTCGTGACGCAAGTATATTGTCATGATTGTACAAGGCAGTTATTTCAATTGCAAACTTAATATGGCGTCACTGGATAGGTCGGTAGTATAGCTGATATTGTTTTACTCGTTGGGAATTGTCTCGTGAACACAATTTGTTTTTACACAAATATTAATGTTTAATCTGTATTTTCAACTTTGCTATCTGATCTTGGCCCGCAGGACACAATGACTGGACCACAAACTGGACCCAACGGCATGCCACAAGAGCTGCTTTGGAACGAAAGAATTATAAACGATCGAGAGAGAGGTCTTTGGGAGATTAGCCATAACAAAACATTGGAATCACATCCGGAACCTCAGGATGACTTGGCATCTGCCTTCGGGGTCTGGTGGGACCTTCATCGCTACGGCCTCGGCACTGCTTTCTTGTTGATCGGTATCTATGCTGTTCGGTCATCCGTCATCATGTCATGTACAAAGCGCAGGAGAATCTCCGCCACAAAACCATTCTTAATCTTCATCAATATCCTCGTGGTGACCATCTGTCTCTTGAGGGCGCTCTACCTCTACGTGAACCCGTACAATCAGCCAGGGTACTTCCCGCAGATTCTCAACAATATCCTCTTCAATATCCCATTTCCATGCATGACCACGTGCTTTGCCATGATCCTCTGGGTGCTCCGTGAAGTCGGGCAGGTGAAACTCTCAGTCCGATCCCAAAGCAGAAGCTTGAGGGCGCTGTTCATCATAGCATTTACCCACCTAGGTTTAGTGCTCATAGTAAGTGCAATCATAGAGCTGACTCGGAATAAGATTCTCATGATTGTTATGTGCCACGGGTTCTTTGTTCTCTGGGAGGCGTTTCTCTGCTTCGCAGCGATTATTCTTATGCGCAGGATCAGCCTTGCAGTACAGAAAACAGAAAAGACTCTTATTAGTTTTGCACAAAGAGGACGTTCTCCTGTAATGCAGAGTGATTCGAAAGATGTGAATATGAACAGAGCAAACGACAAGGGAGTCAAAAACACAAGTAATGTGCATCAAACCTCAACAAGGAACAAAATGGACTCTAGTAATTTACATAAACCAGTGTTAGAGACTCGGATCGTTGAAACTGAATATTATGACGGTAGTGAAGTGACAAGCATAGATCTAGAGGTGCCTGATTTTGGTTCTCCACAAATTCATGAGAATTCAGATCATGATGAGATAAATGTCCAAGGAAACGAAGAAATCAGACAGATAGATGCCATCAGTTCTTGTGGTGAGACTGAAAACTGTTCAGGTCAGTTCAAACGCACGGGTTTGTCGAGGAGTACTGATGCATTGACATCCCCCGCTCAAAGTCCAAACATCCAGTTAAAAAATTTCAAAATAACCCGAAACATTTTCCCTTTCGTAAAATTCGCGAGAGGAAGTAGCTTAAGAAAGTCTAAATCAAGAGAGGAAGATGAAGATATATCATCCAAAGTCGCATCTTCTTCTGTCGGAGTAGATAATTGTGGGCACACAGGTCCAATCCAAGACTCGACATTTACCCAAGTAACTATTCCGCAGGAAGAGAGTCAACAACAACCGCTTGACCTGAATGATGTAAAAACCAAGGTGAAAGCAACGCAAGCTCACCACGTCGGAAAGAGAAGTCCCTCGGAGGATCGTAAACCTTCAACACAATCTGCTATCTCTGATGTCTCGAAGAGGGCACGACTTACAAGGAAGGTCACCCGCATCACCGTGGTTACCACGGTAACGGGCTGCATGGCATGCATCCTCAATCTTCTTTTCATCCTCTCCGTGTTCCCTGCAACAAACATCTTCCGGGATTCCATGCTACCACGCTTCATCTTCTTTACCTGTTTTAGGTGAGTAAATTCAAAAGGATGGGTCAGTGTACGAATAAAGCGATCGGTTTTATTAGATGATGTATAAATAATGGTTTAAAATGACTTGGAAACTGACCATCAATGCTCCTTGTAGGTCAGAAAATTACCAACAATTTTTCAAATATATCTTGTTTTTTTTCTAAAATATCTCTCGAACCAACTAAGAAGTATTATTAAAGAAGAATGAATCCTAGAGGATAATATACACCTATAAGAAAGGTAGCATATATCACTACTAATCAGACTTGATCAAGCTCTAAAATAAATTCAGAAAAGTGTAAATTTCCCGATATTTTAGAACAGGTCTTCGTCTGCTATCACATTACAAGGGGGCTGCCATTTTGTTCTGAACAGATATTTCGACGTGATCCATTGATATCATTTTGTATGGCAAGGGAAATATTAATTAAACTGTAAAATAGTTCAATCTTTGCCAATAAAATACGTTATGTTGGAAAGAAAATGCGTAATAGGTGTTCAATATTTTAGTACGACTTATAACAAATAATTCAGTCTTCAATTCATCTGTTTGTACTAAAGAAATGTGCTTTTAGTGGACTTGCCTGGCATAACCTGATAACAGCATTTCCTTTATTTAGCAAGCCTTCTGTAGGTATTGTATTCTATTGTTTAAATACAGGTGAACACGTAGCGTTTTGCCAAAGACCCTATATAAATGCGAATGCATGACTTTAAAAGGCCACCCTGTACCGCAGATTTTTGTTTTTGTTCTGGTCTTCATCTGATGGTATAATGCTAAAGAAAGTGATATACAATGGTTTAAATAGCCAACCGATAATACAGATTCCTTTCTTTCATTTGTTTTGTTACAAGGAAACTTGGACTCTACTCCGCAAAAACGTCATTACTCCGCAAAAACGTCACGCCCATGCCAATAAAACACGATTTGAATGAACAAAACTTTCTTTTTAAAAATAAATCCAGACCAGTTTTAAGATATTGAAATATATGACCATATGTAAGGTATATTTTTATTCAAATTCTAAGCTTATATTTCGACCAAAGACGTTCTACCCGGGGATAACAAAATACTTTCTCGTACTAAATAACAAAATGGTAGCCCCCAGGGTATTGCTAGCAGACGAAATCTTTGCTCAGAACCTGAAAATTTATCTCCTTATGCTGTTTTTTCTTGTACAATAAAATATTCCATTAAATCGGTAAATATTATACCTACTGAAATAAGTAAATATACTTTTGGGGTTTCAATCCCCTTTAATAAACTGGGCCCACGGTATCCGGAATAATATACTTATTTAATTTTCGAATATTCAGGATTAGCGAATAATAAAGATCATGACAATTAGGATCCTGTACCTTTTGAATAACGACGGAGGAGTGAAATACGAAATAACTGTATATCACCGTGAGCAGAAGGGACAAAGGCTTTTGGACAAAGTAAAGACGTTTATTCAAACATTCGCAATAGCTAGATACCCACAATGCAAATTCCCTTCATCATATTCCAAACAGGCGTCGCACAATGAATAGAGAGTGCACTTTCTTTTGTGTGTATCGATCTATTGTGAATGCCTGAACGATTTTTTAAAACTTTTTCCAAAGTCCTTTGTCCCGTCTGCTCACAGTGCATAATAACTATTTTCCCTGTGTTACAGATCAACTGAAATAGCGATGGTGTGTGTGATACTCTACTTCGTAGCTCAACCGATGCCCAAATCAAAGAACATGAAAACCATGATACCATCAACCATCTCCTGAATGCAACAAACACCAGCTAGTGAGATCCATTGCCAGTCTTGTCCATTACACAGGAGTTGGCGGAATAACGTTGAAGCCAGCTCAACGACAGGTCATGTTCTAAGTGAAATTTGCGACCCTGGTCATGCTGATGGCGAAATTTGCAGTCCGCCTCAAGTATACTTTAGGCAAGCTGGTTCTGTCGTTATGACGATGAACAAACGGCTGGGTTCAAATAGCTCCCACGGGTCCTTCCCGCATGTAAATTTGATGTGTACATTTCTTTAATGCTTTTCATATTCAGGCTGAAATTTACAACTAAGACCCCGGTCACATAGGTCCCCGGAAGCAACACGATTCAACACGACTCTTTGTCAGTTCACAGTCAGCTACTTGCGAACAAAGAGTCGTGTTGAATCGCGTGTTGCTTCCGGCGCCCTATGTAACCGGGGCTTTAATTAAGGCCGTTACACGAGTCTCAAGCGTTCAAATTATCGACTAAACTGGTTCCTGGTCACAAAAATCTATCTCACGGTGTGGCTTTCCAAACCAGTTTGGAATTCCACTTTCCTGACCGTTTGGCTCTGTTTTTGTTAAACTGGTTTAAGGCCGAATATTTGACCCGGTCAAAGACAACATTGCAAGTGTGAATTATCTTGAAATGTTTTTATTCCTAATCCCTAAATTTCAGCTAATGGTACTTNTCCCCGGAAGCAACACGATTCAACACGACTCTTTGTCAGTTCACAGTCAGCTACTTGCGAACAAAGAGTCGTGTTGAATCGCGTGTTGCTTCCGGGGCCCTATGTAACCGGGGCTTTAATTAAGGCCGCTATACGAGTCTCAACGTTCAAATTATCGACTGAACTGGTTCCTGGTCACAAAAATCTATCTCACGGTGTGGCTTTCCAAACCAGTTTGGAATTCCACTTTCCTGACCGTTTGGCTCTGTTCTTGTTAAACTGGTTTAAGGCTGAATATTTGACCCGGGTCAAAGACAACAGTGCAAGTGTGAATCATCTTGAAATGATTTTATTCCTAATCCCTAGATTTCAGCTAATGGTATTTCCCCCTTTTATTTTTGCTTGTCAGCTCCTCGAGAGGGAGGGATCGCAAAATATCCAATTGGTCGAGCCCCCGGATCTTCAAATTCTGGGTGGACGTGGATGCATGATCAGGGAATAGGTAGTGCACCTATCATTTTTCACTCAGACAACCAACAGTTCAACAAAAGCTATATTAGTAGCCGATGTAGCCTTTCAGAACACAACTTTCATAAAGCGAAACCAACCCCTGGAGTTATTATAATAGTGATCTCATTGAATCATTACACTTCAGATTGACAAACTGTAAAAATTTGAGCGAAATCAGACATCCCGTTAAAAAGTTATGAATTTTCAAAGTAACAAAGATCTGACGATCCCTACCACTGATGGGAATCGGTGACGTCATGTCGGACAACTCATTCACTCTCTATACAAATTTTGACATTTTCTTATTTTTTCGCAAAAGTCAATAATATGCTAATTTTCGGTTGGTCTATAGCATTTCTTTATCGATTCTGAATGTATTTTGAAAAGAATCATGTTGCAAGCTCACTCTAAATTTTACATTAATCCATTTTCAAAAATTGTATGTGCAAAGTGAATGAGGAGTAATGTTGTCCGACATGACGTCATAGATCCCGTCTATGTTACCGATCGCGCGGATCCCCATGAGCAGCAGTGATCGTCAAATCTCTGTGAATTTGAAAATCCATTAATTTTTGAACGGATTATCCGATTTTGCTCATTTTTTCACAGTTTGTTCGTCTTATTTTTCTACATGCAATGAGAAAAAGACAATTCCAGGGGTTGGTTCCCCTTTAATAACATGGTCAAAATAATGTTGTGCGTAAGTTGCATGTTTTTTTTTTCAAATGCAAAATCATAAGATATCTAGGAGATAACAAACTACTAACTACATTTCAATAGATGGAATGTACACCATCCGCGTTGCTTGTTGCAAAGTCGGACAAGCTACAATGATTGTTGGAGTCACTTTTGTCATGTAGCTATATGTCGACATGTAAATACATAGATTGTCTTAGGCTTTATAGGGCGAACATGAATACATAGTTAATATCACGAAACCCTCTTTTCTGTTTTTATGTTTTCAAAAGACATTCGTCATATTCTGATCAATATGCCCGCTGATTATGTTTTGTATTACTTATATGTTTGTCAAGAAAGAGAATTGATAATTCTGAATTAAATAACTGATTGGATAAATAGGACCATTCTGAGCAACTGGCCCCAGGTGTCTGTACATTTATTTAATTACTGTAATAAACTTTTAAGCAGATGTTGATATTAGTAGCCTTCTTCTCCTCGAGTCAATGTATCAATGATGGTATTGGTGATGGCAGTGATGATGATGATGATGATGATAATGATGATGATGATGATGATGACGATGATATGATGATGATGATGATGGTAATGATGATGACGATTACAGTGATGATGTTCATGGTGATGATGATAATGATGATAATGATGTGAGGTATGATGATAATAATGATAGTTTTGATGGTAATGGTGGTGATGATAATTATGACGATGATTTGGTGATGTTGATTATGTTGATTTTAATGGTGATGGAAATCATGAAAATATTGACGATGATGATGATAATGACATCGAAGATTAATCAAAATTATGATTGTCATGATGATGATAATCATGACAAAGATAATAATAATTATTATTATTATTACTATTATTATGACATTGATAAAGATGATAGTGGTGATGACAATGATGATTATGGTGATGATGAGAGTGATGAGGATGATATTGATGATAATAATAATTGTCATGGTAAGGAGAATGATGGTGACAATGGTGCTGATAACACGACATAAACTATTTCCGAAAAGTTAACTAGAACGCAGACAATAGATCCGTACACCGTGTATTCAACTGTGCGGACACAACAATGACAAGCCGGTATCGATTCCAATAGCATTACACATTGAAATTGCGTTCGACTTGACTTTTCGAAAATACTTTATATCGTGTTTGATGGTCATGACGATGAATAGCGATGACGATAATAATGTTTATTCTGATGGTGATGGTAAATATCATGATGATGATGATGATGATGATAATAATAATAATAATAATAATAATAATAATAATACATGGATCTTATATAGCGCACCTTCCATCCTAATTACATTGTGATGACGTTAATGATGATCATTGAGATGATAATAATTACAATAATGAGGTTGGTGATATCGAAGGTCATGATGACCATGACGATAAAAACGTTGATTGTGATGGTGATGACGATGATGTTGATGATTATGATGTTGATGGTAATTTTGATAATGATATAAGTGTTGATGATTACAATGAAGATGATTATGATGATGAGGAGACCACAGGTACAAGATGAGGATGATGATGATGATGATTTATCCATTTTTTATTATTATTCATTCGGCATTTGGAATTAGGATACAACGTTCATATAACAAATATAATTACAAACATTGCTAAAAACAGAAAGGCGAACACAAAGAAATGACCCGAGTCGAGTCCGGGAGCTGCCAGGGTGTGGGTTCCTCCGTAAACCCCTTTACATACAGAATGATGAATGATGATGGTGATGAATATCAGTGGATGTAGTGGTCTGGATGGAGGTGGACGGTGTGTAGTTTTTGTAAGGCTGCATAACATGATGATCTTTGCCTGTTTCTGTTTGCTAGTTTTGGTGTATTTTTTCTTATCATTATTATAATTGTTGTTGTTGTTGGTGTTGTTGTTTTTTCGTCAATATCGGGGGAGATTGGGACAAAGCATATCCGGGACACAGAGATGCAGTTGCACGATTTGAGAAATCTGCGAGTTGGTCAACGGCATCGCTGATGTTGTTCTCCTTGCAGGATGTAGATGGCGCACTTCATATACTGACAAAAAAAAAGATGGCGACCTGCATGGGACCAACGATTTTGGGAGTCTTTGTTCTCCTTGTTAGTTTTCAGCATTCATATGCCCTCTTTGAGGATCAAATTGGAAAATTTGATTGGTAAGTAGTTTTCCTATAAATTTGATCTCATATTTGGTGAATTCCATTTTAGAATATTAGCTTTGTGAGTGGTATTTTTCGCGTGCCAATGGCAATATGAGGAGAGAGGCGTGACTCGCCAATCAGATACCCACTAGCTTTGGCGCATGTGTGCGTGCTTTCTAAGCCAGGTGCCGAGGTGGACCCCGGCCGGGAGGAGACGGCGGGGTCAGGGCTCGGCCTCGCGCCTCTGCCCCACGCTTGTCGGGACAGGCTGCACTTTCACTTGATTACTTGTGATCTGGGTGTTTATAATGTGAGGTCTAATGTGTCAGCGCGCTGAAGTTTCAACTTAAATGCGAGTTTAAATGCTTACCGGTCAAATCGTCCCCACGGCAAATCGTCCCCGTGTAAATGGGGTAACAATAATTCGTATCCTTTTTCTAGAGCATTTTTGGATCGTGGTACTTAGCACAATATATCTCCTAAAATATAAAATTATTTTTTAAAATCTTGGCACGAAATGAAACTAGATATTTCAGGCTTCAAATATTTTCCAAAATGAAATTAATCCACGAAAGAATC
>BQKZ01001048.1:26594-48208 GCA_036244855.1 Temnopleurus reevesii
GATTCCTCATTTGAAATATGATATTGATCCATTTTAAATAAATATATATACAAAGTGAATGAGGAGTTCTCCATGTATGACATCACAGATTATGCTAATTAGCTATACACATGCCATTTCAAGGATGCCCAGCACAGGTGGAAATGACAACTTTGAAAATTCATAACTTTTGAACGGATTATCTAATATTGCTCAAATTTTCACAGTTTGTTCATCTGATTTTTCTTCATGTACTGACAGTACATTATTGTCTGGGTGTAATTTCCCTTTAAAGCACTACAAAAAAAGTACAGCCAAATTGTGTTGTGAATATTTTTCCAGACGGTTTTAGGAAGTGTTATGACCAGATTTGAGGATGTATGCTCCATGATATGTGTTTAAATTATGTTCCTTGTAACTATATTCTATCAGGCAATGCATGATTCCCTTTCAACCTACGAAGCATTGGATTCGTCCATTTCATGGACTTAAGAAGTCATTGATACATTCCTCCAACTTTGAGAATGACCATTAATAAGATATCCTCTTGCCCTGCTGTACTTTTGAGAGCGAGATGCCATAGATGGATTGAGAAATAGGACATTGCATAGATTGTGAAACCTTAGATCGGACTTGGGTGTTATATGAATCTGGGACAGATCACCGTTACACACAGATCGATTGCTCCTGAAATTTTCTACAAATCATGTTTGCATTGTCCCAAGTTGACTACATTGGAATTATTTTAATTAAACATAGGGCAACTTAGGTCATGTTTAGAAATTGGGGAGTTTTACATTTACAGGTAAAATGTGAGAAGTAAATTGACTTTAAATGATACAATTGAATTATTTACATTATGTCAGTGCCCCCTCTTGTTTATAATTCTCTTGTACATCTCGATGCAGAGTTGATCTTCATATTTCCAGTCAATTTCATAGGACAATTACTCTGGTGTATTCCTTTTCCTTATTCGTCCATATTAGACAGTACCATTAATAACATATTCTCTTTCCCTGCTCTATGCAATTTTGAGAGCGAGATGCCATAGATGGATTATGAAATTGGACTTGCATAGGTAGTGAAACCTTAGATCAGACTTGGGTGCTTTGTAGAATAGATCACCATTGTGCTGTTGCTTAGCAACTGAATATTCTTGTACTATTGAGAGATGTAGAATTACAAAGGAAAAGTACAAATGATTCATTGAAGATAATATAGTACACCTGTAAATGTGTATAATGTGCAAGCCTCCCTCGCTCCGAATCTCTCAATTATTTAAATTAGCTCTCAATTTGAATCTGCCCTTTTTGATTTACTTGAATAATTCCTGGAAAATATGTCTAAAACTTTGAGTATTCATTCACATTAAGATTTCCCTTGTCCACCTATGTTTGATAAGTCATGTTATTACTGATTAAGTGTATCCAAAAGCAGTGAAATACCAACAGGCAGGTTTACTAATATATTCAAGTATCTGCACGTTTCTTGCCAAGGAATGTAGTTACCTGGTCTTCCTTAAACTGGTAATGCTTGGAATCCAGTTTGCATATATTACTTGTTGCTATCTCAGGCAAGCCTCGGGTAAGCTTTCGGATCGCCAAGAACAACCTGTGTCTATAAAGGAATGCATAGAATTTGCATCTATCAGTAAACCCTCATATTAAAGAATATGAGTAAAATGGCACAGTCAAACCATTTACACATGTATGTGTCAGTGTCCTCTTGCCCCTCTCCTTCCTTTCTCTCGTCCACGATGCAAAACCTTTTGAATTCTCTTGTCCACGATGCGGAGTTGATGTTAATAATTCCAGTCCATTTCATAGGACAATACCACAGGGTATCTTCCCTCGGCTTTACCTCGGTAAGCTTTATTAAGACATTGTCACACCTTTGCGTTTTATGGAGCATATATGCATTGTGAAAGTGGATTGACTGGATGCTCACTGTATGCAGGAAGACTCAGGGGAGATGGTTGACTGATGTTCAATATCATACTAGGTCAAGTCAATGCTTCCTCTCATTTATAATTCTCTTGTCCATCTCGATGCAGAGTTGATGTTAATATTTCCAGTCCACTTCATAGGACAATACTCCTGGGTATCTTTCCCTTGGCTTCTCCTCGGTAATCCTTATAAAGACGTTGTCACACATTTGCGTTTTTATCTAACGTATGCATTGTAAACGTGAATTTATTAGATGCTGACTGTATGCAGAAAGATACAGGGGAGATAGTTGACTGATGTTGAATATCATAGGTTATGACCAGTGTTTCCTCTCGTTTATAATTCTCTTGTCCATCTCGATGCAGAGTTGATGTTCATATTTCCAGTCCATTTCATAGGACAATACTCGAGGGTATCTTACCCTTGGCTTCTCCTTGGTAATCCTTATTAACACGCTGTCAAATGCACATTGCACCTGTAAGCAAATTAACACTATTCCAAGTTTGTTCAATGTCAAGATTGTAGCTAATTGTATTTAGCCCTCTTGATAATTTCTCCTAAAATTCTATAAACCATGTTTGCATAGTTCCAAGTTGACTCCATTGGAATTATGTGAACATAGGGCAACTTGGGTCATGTTTTTTAACATTTACTGGCAAAATTGGGTAAAGTAAAGTGACTTTGAATTATTGACATTATGTCAGTGCCCCCTGTCCTTTGTAATTCTCTTACCCATTTAGATGCAGAGTTGATGTTAATATTTCCAGTCAATTTCATAGGCCAATACCTCCGGGGGGTGTCCACATCCTTTGCTATCCCATCATTCATCTGTAGGTGGGTTCGTATCATACCAAGTTTGCACGACGTCGAGATTCTAGTGGGCTAATCCAACTTCACGATTTTGCAAGATTCTGGCATCCCTGTCAGTGTAATCTCAAGCCACGCTGGTGGTTCTGATTCTCGACTTTCATCTAGAAGGTCGGAGGTTCGAATCCCATCCAAGACGATAATTTCCTTTAGGAAGAAATTTATCCACACTGTGCTGCACTCTACCCTGGTGAAAATGGGTACCTGGCAGAAATTTATTCCTTTGAATATGTTTGAGTGCCTGAGTGGCTCTTTTGGCCGTTATAGCCAGGGTAACAATATGGTCTCTAGTAAACCGCAGTAGCGTATATGCATATAGTGAGTGTGCTATGTAAATGGACATATTATCATGATTAATGTATAGTTCTAATCACAATTTGCTCCAGTGACAGTACATTGCTCGTGCTATGATAAATTTTTGCAGTGAATTTACAATTGATATTCCCATTTCGGTTATTTTGCTGGATGAGAAGTAGCATGGCAATTCAAAAGTTCGGGAAAGTGCAAACGCATCCTCCAACGATCCTTATTGAGTTCCCTTTGTGTATTGGAACACTTTCATATCATCCAATTTACCACATCAATGCACTGACTGTGTTGTGGCTAGGACGCTATGAACACAGAAGACAAATTTAATCCTTCTTGTTCAGGTAGACAACCCCCCCCCTCCCTCGCTCTATTCTTTCAAAAAATTAAGAGCAGAAGTTAAATGAGAGATCTTTTATTTTTCATTTTCTCAGCTTCAATTATATCAATAATTTGATAGGAAACAAATGTTATGTGTGATGATGAATTGTAGTTTAATATTCACTTTCGTTCTCGTTATTGTTCAATAAATGCTTTTTAAATGCAAATTCCTAACTTCTTTGTCAAATGTTGAATAAAAATATTTTTTTCACCTGATTAACACAATCACAATTTAATAGATGGAAGGTACCAACAGTTCTCATTGATAGGTAATAATGATATTTCTTGTCATGAGCAACACCTGTAATTTGCATTCTGACTATTTTAAATGATAATGATATCAGTTGACAGGTGAAGACGTAGCTTATTATTTTAAAGCAACCATGAATAAATTTTGATCATATTATGAAAGTAATCTATTCACTGTGTGATAACCCTAAATCACTTTATATTTCTCTTCTATCGCCTATCAGATGTTCCATCACAGACGTTGCCCCCATCAACACACCTTGGCCCGCCATCCCCCAGCCTCGCTACACACCTCAAACGTGCTTCACCAAAGACAAGCTAAAGCCGAGCCTAATCACGTTTTCTCGCCATCGCTATGCCTGTTACAATGGGAAAACCGATCAAGCAGTTGCATTCTCCGTAATCATCTTGGGATAGCATCTCGATACATCCTCATCACGGAGATGGAGTGTGTGGATGGAGGAGAGAGAGAGAGCATGCATATGGATGATGGACCGCATCCCAAGGTGTCATCCGGTAGTGGTTGATGGTCATCGTGAAGAACATGAAGTGATCACTTACTGGTGGTCATATGAATAAATTTTTGGAATGCTTGCCATCATTCTTTCTTCTATAGTTTTATCATTATAACCTTAATATATTCCCTCTATTTCTCCTCTCTCTGTCTACCACATCCCATGTTTTTGGGATGTGTAATATATCCTTTCTCATTCTCATTTTTTCCTCATCTCTTGCTTCCCCACCCTCTCTCTCCCCCCCCTCTCTACCCACCCCCTCTCTACCCACCCCCTCTCTACCCCTTTCTCTCCCCTCTCCCCCCTCTCTCTTTCTCTGTTTTGCTTTCTCCGTCTCTCTTTGTCTCCCATGTCTCTCTCTGTCCTTCTTTTCTCTGTGTTTTCCTTCTTTTCATCTGTTTTATAAGCTCTGCATTTTCCTCTCTTCATCTGCCTCTTCTCTTTGATTTGTCTTTTCTCTCGTTTCTTCCATGCTCTCTCTTACCTTCCTCTCTCTCTCTCTCTCTCTCTCTCTCTCTCTCTCTCCCCTCCAAACTATTTTTCTCTCCCTCTGTCTTTTTCCTCCTTTCCATGTGCTTTCCCTGTTCCATCTTTCTCCAACTACCTCCTCTCTCTCACACTCTCTCGTCCCCACTTTCCATTGCTTTTTCATCTCTCCCATCTCTTAATTCCACAAAACTTGTGTACAAGCACCATTTTACGATGGCTGCACTTTCAATCATCGATTTAGATGGTTCTTCAAACCCTCCCTGTTTCTTACGCACACCATCAAACCCGGGAATCAGAAATAGAGAATAAATCTTTGAAATAGGTCACGGGAGTGATGAGGAAGGCGATTGATTCCGAAGCCCGTCTCTCCTCTTCAAGAGAAGAAATGACTTGATGTCTTGCGATGAGTCTGATGCCTTGCGAGAGCGCTCCTAGCGTCACTCCCAGGGAGTTGATAGAAAATGCAAATGCAGAAGAGAGAGGCATGTCCGATGGAGATGTAGTTCTGCAGGTCATCATGACTCATCACGAGGCTCGGCACACTCATCTTCATCTCATTTATGCCTTGCACCTGTATAGTGTATTTTAACGGCGCACCTTAACCCTTTCAGGACGATTTCACACATTTTTTCATTTTGGTTCAATAACTTTCTATACATGGCTAAAAAAATACCAGATGCATGAGCCAAAAGAAGAAAAAAATCTACACAAAATCTGACCATTATTATTGTGTAACTATTTGCCATTTCATGCAGAGAATTTTTTTAATGAACATGATCACTGTAATTGACATGTTTCTTAGATTGGCAATGCAGTTGACGTTTCGGAATCACTATTTTCTCATGCAAATGGAAACTTTACATTTTCAACATGATTTGCATGACACTGCAAAGATACACCTTAAACCTGCAACATAATGTTTAGTTGAACAACTTGAAGGTATATCAAATAGGTTGGCGTGGCCCTTTACTTTATGAAATCGTACAGAATATGTAGTTGTCTGACAAACATTCATGAAACATTCCTTAAATTCTCTAAATGTCCAAGGGTTAGAAAATTATAGAAATTGAAACAGCATAATTCTTGTATTTCATTGTTATATATTGTCCATCAATAACTTTGATTTTTGTTGAGTTGTAGAATGATTTAAAAACATTTTACCCTCAAAATCCACAATGCTGTTCATATTGAAAATTTTATCTCATATTTATCCTCAATTGCATTGCAAAAATTAATTCAGTAGCAAATAGCTATAAAATTGAAACATTTGACTTTTGAAATGTTTCACAGTGTTATTTTAACTTCCTATAAAGGTATAATCTGTGCTTTTTATGTAAATAGTTGCAAGTTTTATTTTCTTCCTAGATTTTTATTTCAAAGTATTAACCATACTCAATTCTTAACAGATTTAGATAGGTGTGTATAATTATACTGTATGTAGTTAATAGATAAATATTGTGATGAAGTTTCAAAATGTTTCATGAGAATTTGACTTATGATATATGTACATTGTCAAGTGTTTGGTTGCTATGGGGATGATGGTAATGATAATCACCCAAGGAGACAGCTGGATTATGGCTCATCATGATCGAGAGTGATTTATTAATGCCATAATTTGCCTCAATGATGATACTTTAATGATGAATTGGAGATCGACTCGATCTCTCGTAGATCAATGCGCCACCTGCATAACTATCTGCGTATACATGTAGGCCCAGTCTCACATTTTACATAACTTCTCAACGTGTATATTTTCTAAAGTAAAAAACAAAAGGGCTTGGGCTTTCGATCCTAGCAGAATCTTAATCAATACTCAATAATCAAACAAGGAAATGAAGTTAACATATTTTCTATTTTTTATCCATCATCCACACATGATATAGTCAATATATGATCATCATGAAAACAATTAAATTAGTAATTATACCTGTGCACAGAAATGTACAGGGAAGTTGCTTGCCTGATGCCAGCATGTACGTACGTCTAGTGCAAGCTAGATAGGTTCACTGTTGGCCAAGCGTCTCTCCTGTGTGAATTCAATATATGCAGGGCATGCGTTGGCTTTAACGCTTACATGCGATTGTGTCCCTATGATGATTGCTTATTTAAAGGCAATCTTGAGTTCTGTCTTGAAATTTAAAATCATTTATGAAATTTAAAAAAATTAAGAATTATTGTTCTAATGCAAAAATTGTTAGAAATACATGTACACCCAAATAACTTTTGGGTGTAGTTAACATGGGAATGCTATCTGTATGTGGGACCACAGGTTAAAGGTAATTATCTTGTAAAAATGCCAGTATGCACTTTAATAGATATCATTATACACAGGCATAGATATAAGCAATTTCTTGAAGTTTCATCCAATGTTTGTGAATATTTCATATCTTGGTATTAAAACTTCACTATTCAATGGCATATGAAGTTGGAAGAGACTCCTTTAAAAAACTAACATCTCACAAGTGGCAATACACTAGCTGTTTGTGCACAGATGTGGGATAATTTATGCTTCCTCAGCCTAATGCAGATGAGTTATCTATACTATAACCTGAATAAAACATGAGTACGGTGACGGGATGAAAACAGCAGAGAGTAGAGGGGGGAAAATGCTTTTCCACATACCAGTATACTACGCGAGCCATATTGTTTGTCCATTGATACTATTGTTTTCAGTTTTTTTAATGTTAATGTCATTAATGTCATCAATGTCATTAATAACAGGTCGCAAAGAATTCTAACTTCCACTGTATCACAAAAATAGAGAATAGTTAAGATGCTAATATGTAGTGCTCAGCTGTGTGCACATGCTTATTTGATGACTAAAATTACAGGTATCTATGAAATTCCCATCAATTTATAATTGCAATCGGTGCACAAAATATGATCTTGCTCTAAAGGGGTGTTGCTAGAAAGTTACAATTGAGTGCAAATCAACTACTAATAAGTTTCAAATTCGAATGCACACTTTTATACACACATATGGTCTGGGCTCACGAGAAACTGTTTGTGTCCTGTGAAAAAAAAAATGATTGTGATTGCCACTTACAAATCAACTGCAACTTGCAAATCATTACAACTTTCTAGCAACACTTCTTAATACTAAGAGTAATTCATTATCCTTTTGCATTCTTAGAATATCTTTTTAGTCTCTTAATTATTTACAAGACTGCATGTTCGGGAAGTGGTGAAAACCCCAAATAACTTTCAACATGGTGAAGAGTTCGAGGTCACATGGTGTATAGAAAGACTCACCACAATGAAGATCATGAAGTTCAGGGTTCAATTCTCATAAGTATCACTGTATGCTCCTTTTTGACAAAAAGTTATGCATTTGTTTGTAACCTCTTCAGTTATTATGATTTTCAAGGAAACATCGCAAAATCTTGTTCCTATGTATAAGTGCTGAAAGGAAGCAGACAACTTTATTTGGTATTTTGTTATAAACATAGGCATTTTATCGCAATGTTTTATAATGGATGAAATCACTTTAGTCTGTTGTTATTTTCGTTTGGAGCATTCCTAGACGAAATTCATTACTTGAATTGGCTTGCGATGTCGCGATCATTCCAGATGTACCTGTATCACACTGCTGAGACAAGTTTTATTATTTTCTATTTTTAACTTCTTCCATCTAAATGGATATTCAAGGCATCGATATTTACTATGCTTCCGTGATATATATGTGAAAGATCCTCAACTCTTTTGCATTCGTTTCAATAGTTTTATTTCACCAGATATTCATATGTTCTGAAGCAATGTTAAAATCATGAAAAGTAACAATCTATTTAATCATTTTATAGTACTTATGTTCTAGAAGTGGCTACGTTTTTGCAGGTTTTACTTACATTGAATAAGATTTGTAACTTCCTATAATGTACTGGTACAAATACATGAATTTTGTTATTGTGATGATAGTGAATGTAGTTTAGAGATTCACAGGAAATACAGTAATAGAGTATGATAATAACAGTAAGGTGATAGAAGGATAATTATAGAATTTGTAAATGTAAAAATATTTTATTTAAGATATGATTGTTTTCTATGTTTTAGCAAGATAATGTGTTTTAATAGATTTAAAGTATAGAATATGATGGCGTTGGAGTTGTTATACTTAGTTAATGCATGTTTTAATTGAAACAAATGGAACATTTATTTTGGAAATGGGGTAAGGAGGAGAATGTGAAAAAAGATCATGTGTATGCGCATTACAGTGTTTATAATTGCAACATTTTTAAATTCAACGAATTTGAATATGTTGGGATCATATATTGTTTGAAACAAACTACATGCACATATCTGTGCCAAAATTCCACAGTTATTGGAGGAGCGAAGTCCAATTAGACTCGTCCCGTGGTTTTTATCTTGGGAACGGGGAAGCATGTTCAATCGATAGTCTAATGGGAGCACCTAAGTAAACCTGTGCATACCTGCGTTCACACATTGATCAATACGTTTACACACCGCTGCTGAAACGTACAAACAGACGTACGCGGTCTGAGGTTTGCTGCGAGTCCCTCTGTTGACGCAGCAAACAGAGCACAGGGCGAGTTTAAGATACTACCTGATAACGGAGGAATGGGGACGAAACGAATGCAAGTTTGGATAGCAGCGATTGGGATAAATGTAGGTGGGGAATTTGGAAGAACAATGTTTGGATAGATAGTTCGATGCTGAGTGGGACTAAGGATGCTATTGATTCATGTTTGACTTGGATTTCAATCATCGCGAGAAAACATGTTTGAGGAGAAAATTGCATGGAAACTTCAGGAATGTACATGATTTGTATGAAACCTTAGTTTGGAATAGTTTGACAAGAAATATTTCAATATAAAAATTTGCTACACTGGTCATTTGGAAGTGGAGGGCTTGAGAATTAGTAGCTTAGAATTTGTATCTTGTTACAATTAAATTTTTGCCATTTTTATTGTATCTGTTCCAGATAATTTTATACTTATCTTTAAAAGATAATACATTTCCACCTTCTCTCTGTGAATGTTAGATAGGATTGTTCTTTTAGAACAGACATTTCAATAATGTGTTTTATTAGCCTTTTACTTCTCAATTATGCAATTTTGTTATATTATTGCGTTGATTATTATTATGCAATAAATTTCCTGTCACAAATTAAGGGCGCGGGTTTCATAACGCAACCATAAACCTGTATGAGAAGTAGTACATGTAATAAACAATTACGCAACACACAAATTTCAGTGAATGACATTTCATAATGAGCAGTCATCAAGTCTCATGTATTGGTAAGGATTTGAAACATTTTTTCATGAAAATATCTTTCATGATTATCAGGTCTATATCTCACTTATTCTTGCTATCTTTTGCATACCAGCATGCCATTTCCTCTCATAAATGCCTGACTCCAGCATGAAAAAACTTGTAATATAACCTTTGTAAGACAGGGTAATCATCCAAATCACAGCCAATATCAGAAGAATCCTCTGTTTGCTTTGTTAAAACCAATTGGAGTATTTTATAATCTTTCATAATTCTATAGTAATTGTTCTTTCCATAGTATTTCCTTCTCTGAAGTCACTTTTAAACTGATTCTTCATTCCAGAAACTGCTGAAAAGTTTCATTTGTAAATAATCATATTCTATTGTGTGGCCTGTATATCTGCTATATGAAATCCTCACATTATGATAGGCCATTTGCGAAAGTTTTATGGAAAATTGTTGGTACATTGAGTTGTTATATAGTATTCATCACAGAAAATCACATACTTTTTTCAACGTGAATCATATCAGGAATATTCTTACGTAACCTAATTGGGCTGTAAATCCAGCCTGGACATTAATTGAAAAAGTACTGTGATATCATCACTGGAAAATTGATGCATAGTTAAACTGCTTTCGCACATATCTATAGCCCTTTACTTCTAATTACTTGTACATATTGCCATCTTGACATTTTTGTAATCTTTGGGCAATGTAATGATAGAAGTTCAGAATACATTGTAAAATGATCCCAGCATACCTCTTAAAACTGTAATTATGAATAAATTTCATCGCACACTATACAATTCTTTGGGTCGTACAACTTTATGACCAATTTTGCAAATTTTGAAACCTGCTGTAACACGTTGTCTTATGAAGAGGTACTTGATTCTATACTCAGTACTTCATCAAGTTTCAAGTATCAAGCACCTCGCCGTAAGACGACTTGTTACAGTTTCTTTCAGTAATTGCAAAATTGGTCCTAAGGTCATAAACTAAAAAGGGCTCAACTTTTTGTGATATATAGCGAAATATTGTATCTAGGCATTTTATCTTCATAGTATAGAGTGTGAGCTAGCTACTTGGAAAGATGTGAGTCATGCAAAATGTGATTATGGTGGTCAAAATTCTTTGTAGTGATTAGAGCATCTTAAAGTATCCCTGTCGCGGCCATGAGAGGGCGTTTTTGAACGGATTCTTGTTTTCTGCCAATTGCGTCGTGGAGAGTGGCAAAGGAAGTCGCTGTTAATCAAATTACATCTAACCACACATGCAGTAGGAGATATAGTATATATTATTGCTGTTACATTCGCTCTAAGCAGAAAGGATAAAGTGATATGGACAAAGTAAACAACTCCCATTCATACCTAAATAACAGCTTTATTAAAAGGAAACAAGAAAAGAAAGTCAATCCCCTGCTTACTCAGTAAACAGGTGCAACACATGTTCTTCATTTCTTTGTAGAATAAGGAGGAAGGAAAATTCTTTTGTATTCTACAGACATTTTGAAGGTTTGAATGTCAGTTGCATACTTTGTCCAATCTCTATTTTCATTTATCTCACTGCGATTGCTTAGCTCCAGCACGGTAAATTGACAGAATTTTCACGATTCATCAATTTTTAAAATATGAATCACCAAACAGCTGAACTAGATATTTTGCCATGAGTGAAAGCATAAAATAGATTACTACAGTCTAACCTCGTTAAAATGAGATCATTGGGACCAGAGGAATTACCTCTTTATATCTATTGAATCATTTAAATTCCTTCTCAAGACCCACGTATTTAAATAGTTATAATTTAATTTTGTAGTACATTTTTGGAGGCGTACACCAAGTTAGTTTATAATTAAGTATTTTGTTTTCTAATAATTATGTACTATGTATTGATATTTTTTTTACCGGTATTATTATTAGACAGACCACCTGTGCGCTTTAATTGAAACACCTGTATAAAGCGCCTTATAAATGTAATTATTATTATTATTATTATTATTATTATTATTATTATTATTATATTGAAACCTTGTTATATCAAGGTCAAAATACAATAAAATACAAAGAGATGGGACAAGGAAAATTACCTTATTATAATGAGGGCTTGTTCTATTAGTGTTCTTTATAACAAGGTTTGACTGTATAAGCATTTTTAATTTCAAAATATTTGGTTCAGCTCTTTAATAATTCACATTTTAGTTTCTACTCTCTTGCGTATTTTGGAAGTTTCCCATCTATGCATGCATGTGAGCGCCCTCTTGTGTCAACGATAGGGTTACCTTAACGATTATCAGATGTATTCAGCGTAATCTCATATTCTTCTAAAAACTCAACTGAAAGCTTGATTCTTAAAGCCATTGTTTAACATTGTTTTCATTTAAAAAATTCTCAACTGCCAGATCCTAGAGGTTATCTGAAAGGTTGATGGTGCATACACACTAAACTGGGATAATATTAGGCTTTAAAATCAACGTTTAGTGCTTGAAAGAAGCGAAAATCTAAAACGTCGCCTCCATAGGCTTTGTACAGGGATTAATGCGTCATCTTGACGTTTTAATTCAATGTACATAGATATCTTGATAGTGCATGAATAACTTTCTTAATTTTTGGATCCTCTGTTGATTTTTCATCTATCTGAATATTCATCTATCTGAATATATTTAGATAGGACAGACAGCTTGGTTTGAGAATTTTGTAGATTGTGCAACTGCAATGTGTGACAGTGTCTTTAACCCTTTGGATGTTACCCAGCATGGCTGCTACTTGGGGATTTGGAAGCATTTAAATTTGAAGGCTGTTTATTCCTATATTAGTCTTTTAATGGGTTTTTATTGAACATATCAATGAAAGGCCATGATACTGTTCACCTCATAATGCAAAGTTTGTTCATGAAAACTCTAATTTAGATTGAGTGTCATAGAAGTGAAAACATGACCTCATTTGTGGCATCATTGTAATTTGTGCTTCTGTAGAAGCCCGTCGCCTCCAAAGGGTTAAGACAATCTTTGGTTGCTGTTCAAAATAACGCATGACTTGGTTGACAATACCATCGCAATGTTCATGCGTGACAGCATATGCCTAATTAGGCCATGGAATTAGGTGTTGGTTGATTTGGGGGAAATAAATGGAATCTTTTTTATGTGAATGTGTCTTAGAATCCATAATTAGAGCAGCTTTAGAGATTTTATGGCAGATCATAGCAGATGAATTATAATTCTATCGTCATTCTATTTTTATTCTATTTTCTGTGTTATCCAGAGTGAGATTCTTTATTTCTTTCCACATTTTCCAAGATCAAATATATAAGATATCTGCTTTCCTTTTATATTTTAAAGATTATCCAAGAATTTTAATTATATTTGGTTTTATAGGACGAGCATGTATTTATATGCTCTTTCTGTGTATATATTTGCTCAATTAATTTTTGTTGTGGGTATGGTGCTTATGAATTGTTTTTTTATACACCTATAACACGGTTTTTGAGAGATTAATCCAATATTGTTCCTTTGCGTGTGTGTTTGCTAAATTTGCTGTAGCATAATCTATGTGCCTCGTGTGTTGATATGAAAATGAGTTATTATGTTACATGTATATTACATGTATTATCGTGATTGAGAGAGAAAAGAAGCAATTATTGATTATTTTGCTATAGATATGCACATTGTAGACTATATCAACTCTTGTAGAATTGCAATTTTAGTGATGTTAGTTCTTCTCTGAAATGTACATAGAATATACTGTCATCTTAATATCGTGTACTAGCCCCTACAGAAGTACTATATAAGAAGTTGGTCATCTGTTTCCACCGCGTTAATTGTATCTTCTGCTTGTATTGGTGTAGAACTTGTGATGCCATTCGAAAGAAGGAATAAAGTTTGTACATATATTGTGTCATCAGCAGTGATGTTTTACTCGGTCCTTTGTTTTCTTTTCACTTTCTACAAATGATGAGGATATTGGTAGAAATTATACTTGGTGATGATAAAGGCTGTGTTGATTATGAATGTTGAAAATTATGATTGTGGTGATAATGATCATCATCATGATCATGATATCGGTGGTGATGATATTAGTCATGATAGGGTGTTGGAGTTGGTGGTGGAGATGGTGATGGAGCTGGAGGGTAATTATGTGATTGAGATGATGATGACGATGACGATGATGATGATCCATGTAATGATAAGAGTGTGATCCTGATGACGGTGGTGGTGAGCATAATTGTGATGGGGATGGATGGTAATGATGATGATGATGATGATGTTAGTGGTGGTGATGAAAATGGCAATGATGGCGGTGGCGATGATGAAAACGCAGGTAATAGTGATGATGAGAGTACTGGTGTGATTGTGATGATGATGATGATGATGATGATGATGATGATGATGATGATGATGATGATGATGATGATGACGATCATGGTTACGGTGATGGTGATGGTGATGATGATGATGATGGTGATGGTGATGCTGATGATGGCATTAATGATGATGGTGATGGAGGTAATGATAAATATAATGGTGGTAGTGAAGGTGAAGAATGGTCATGGAGTAGTAATGACGATCAACAATATTGATGATGGCGATGATATTATTATAGGATGATGACAAATCATGCTGATGATGGTAGTCACAATAATAATGAATGAATGACTAATTATGAAAATGATGATGATGTACTTTAAGTCATAGATGATGAATGTGGTTGGCTACAAGAAGAATTAAAGAATGATCCTCTTTCCCATTATTTTTCAACCCATATCTCAGGGGTAGGGTATTATCATTATAGAGTAGCATGAATCATGTGTACATAAGTACATATTATGATGAAAGCACACACGTGTTTGGAGAGACGGTGCGATCTTCATGCTCCTCATCCGATTTCCATCTCAGCGAACACGCCCAGGTTCAAGTTCATGCTTAGAGGGCGCTCTGTACGATTTCTTTGATATAAACATTGAATTTTAGCACAGATTTCTGTAATGACCTAATAACATTATTCGACCAATAAAAAGTCCTAAGTAAAGCCGCTTTGTCTTGCCTGTGTCTAATAATATCCACAGAAATGATAGGAAAGAATACAAAACTTATAATGATATTAAAAAAGAACAATTCTGAAAAGTGTATAAATGGTCTATCAGACATTGGAACATTCATTCTTTAATGAATCTAGGGAGGTAATATTTTAGATTCTGGCCGTTATATGAGGACTGTGGAGCGTAATGTTTCAACTTTGCACTATAGCATATTTAGAATGACCCGACAGATTAGTTGCTAGCCGTAATACCGGTAAGTAACATAAATCATAAATCATAAATCAATGTCGTTAATGCGAGGAGTGAAATTGTAATTTGAATGGCGCCCTCTAAGTAGGCATTGCCTGGAAATCTACTGAAGATGTGAACTCACTGTAAAGAGCAAAGAGAATTAACAAAGAAAAATGGCAAAGAAAGGTGATAAAATAGAGAGAGGGGAGAGAGGGTGACAGAGAGAGAGAGGGGGAGGAGGAGGAGGAGGAGGAGGAAAAGATGAATAATGATAAGAAAAGAAGAAGTCATAACAGTATGAAAACGAATTTTCTTGTTTGTCTTTTGCGCAATATTGTTTACTATGTTCATTTATGTTAAATTTTCAATAATTTTTCTTTTTCCTTAACGAGGGGTTTTAAATTTTTTTCAGCTTCTGTCTCATTGATCTCATTTTTTGTTTGGGGGGAGCTGACAAGCTCGACAATAATACTAATAATAAAAGGTCTTCACCTAAAATTGTGCGCATCGGGTTTGGGCGCTGGGTTGTTGATTGCAAGTGACCGAAGACGAATTTGAATTGTGCTTTATTCTCACGATCACAATCTAGACGAAATTGAATTTTGGAAACGTCAAATCCCTCGCAAATAGTTTAAAGTTGACCGGGCAATCCTATACTTTCTTGCCATTTATTTAGCCTTTATGTTTTCCAATACACAGAAATAGCCATCCGTTTCCGGTAAAAATCTAATATGGAGCAATTTCTAAAGGTACTTGAAAGTTAGAGACCGAAGATTGCGGTCTGGTTTTTCGTCTAAAATAAAGTCAATACTAAAACAACAAAAACGAAAATCTTCAAAAGATTTTCCCGACTGTTCGCCACTATCTAAAAAGGACATTCTTGGGCGACGAAATGTATTCATAAAAAGACATTCTTGGCCTTATGTTCGATGGGCCCTAGTGCTATGTAAAATTGCGACATTTCATTTGTTATCATTATCATCATAATCATGAAATATATACATGTACATGACGGAGATTTGTTTCAGGAATTATGTTAGAAATTATTGGAACCGAACTACGCACTTGAATACATGCTGGTAGACTATTGAAAGAACCTCGCTGCATTTTATGTAGCTTATCTACTCATATTTAATTGAAATTTACTTATAATCCTGAAATTTTTACGGTCCTCCTGCAAATCTCGCCACAGATAAACAACCAATTGAAGATCTAATATCATTTGATTGGCATGAAGTGCAATGTATCATTACTATTTAATTTCATGTAAATCTGGATATATTGATTCGGGTATAGTTGGCGATACTCTTTAGAAATGAAATCACAAACTGCATGGCACTGGTTAATGACACACGTGCCTTAATTAATTCTCAAAGCACTAGTTGGCACTGAGCAAAATTGTTTTCTAAATCTATGATTTTTAGTTGCTTTAGGGGATTTTTCAAATTGTCATTCGTTTCTAACTGCATCTCATTATCGATTCATTAAATGGAGTCAAATGGCACAATTTTTTCTTTCTTTAACGAGACCCATGCTAATGTCACAAGCGAAAAAACGAACGAATCTGACTTTGAAACACAAAACGGCTGTTCTGAACATACATGGATCATGATCCTAGATATTTTGGGGGTCTTGATCGCTTCTGGAATTGTCTTCACGATCATCACGTTGCTCATCATAGCCTTTCATCGTCGACTTCGTAAGAAACAGGACATCTTCGCGTTCAACCTCATCCTCGCTGACAGCCTATACAATGTTGGCAGCGTAAGTCGCTACATACTATTGCGTGTAGTGAAATTAAAATGGATCGGTGGTCATCCTATGGACAGTGTGGGAAGAAAGGTTTTTCCGGATGAACTCATGGTCCTTAATCATGCTACCATCATTCTGTTTATTTCTTCTAACCTTGTATCAACTGCGAGTGTTCTGCTAGTAGCTGTTGAACAGCTCGTCGTCTTCAAGTTCGATCCGTTCGGCACCCGCAACATACTCACCAAATCTCAACGCATAGTCATCTGTATCCTCACCTGGGTAATAATGACGGGGATTACATCACTAGTTATCAAAACTGGCGACAAAAGAAACGAATATGAGTGGAAAGACGAGTTGGTACGTGTGTGAATTTGTAATCTCTTCATCATTCTTACAGGCCTTTGTTACATTATCGTATACAGAACCATATCACAAGCTCCCGTTGGAACAAACCATCAGCTTGATCAACGGAGGGAAGAGAACAAACGCGTGTTAAAAACTTATGCTCTGATCTTAGGAACAAGCTTGATTCTCTTCACTATCCCATCTTTGATAAGATTTGTTTTTTGGTTTGTCCTTAGGATTTTCTCTGTTTGTGATTTCGTTATCTGTTCGATGTGTTTGATTACTGACACGATAGCGAACACGCTGATTTATTGGTGGCGCAAGAGAGAATTTCGAGCAATTTTCACGTGTTGATTAAGTCAAATGATATTCTTTTTTAACACATCGCAAGTTTTAGTATAGTTCAGATTCTAAACCATTTCTCGAAAACGACATCCTCCCAACCAATTTCTGTGTCTAGACCCTTTTTCTTTCTATTGCTGCTAGACCGTAAGAGGGCGCAACCCCGAAATTTCGCGGGCGACCTGGTATTGTCGTATTCTTCACAAACATATGATCACGCCATCTATCGGTTGTGCTCGATTAAAACACACCACATGGGAACATAACAATCATAATGGTTTTAATTTAAAAAAAAAATAATTCATGCGACTTATAAGGAGCCAAATCCACTAAAATTTAGTGCGTGCTCAAGTCACGCACAAAAAGAAAAGAAGAGTGGAAAATATCACAGAATATATTATAGAAATATACAATGACTCTCGAGGTTCTGGTTAAAACTATTCGCACGAATGAGCTTATCAGATAGTCAGATAGTACCATACCTTTTTTCCCTAGGGAAAAAGTTACTATTCATACTATTCAATGGCAAACAGCTTTATTAGCAAATCTATTCATTTTTCGTGCCTGTACACTGTCAATGCAACGATCTTAGTGTAAGGGATATAAAACAAAATATGGTTAGAAGTGGAAATGTATTGGAAATTGTTTATTACAGAATATTAACGAGGAAATAAACGTATACAATACGGGCCTACACATCTCAGTCACAATTATAAAATTGTTCAGAATCTAAACTAGTTAAGTAATGATTTACATTACGTCAGGGAAGGCCGTACGTGTTGGTCAACTTTTTTTCGATTGGAAAGGGTGTCCATTCCAGCTATCGCAAAGTTCTCCAACAATCATATTCTTTTGATGATCATAAATCAATCATGCGTGAATTTAAACAAGTTATATTTTGTACTGCCAACATTTTATCTTAGTCTTGCGCAGTGCGCATGATAGTAAGGGGCTTTCGCTTTCCAACGGGAACGCTATTTAAGAAGTAAGATCTATATAGGCAGCCAAATGTGCTCCGGAATGCAAGTGAAAAAGAGATATTATTTTATACATTTATATCATCGTTTTTATCTGTGTCAGATGAGGTTCTATGGCCTTAAAGGGAAACTAACCTCTGGGATTATCATGCTTTCATTCAATGAAGAATAATCAGATGAACAAACTATGAAAATTTGAGCGAAATCGGAAGACCCGTTCAAAAGTAATGAATTTTTAAATTCACAGAGATTTGACGATCACTGCCGCACATGGGGATCCGTGCGATCGACATCACCGACCAAATCTGTGACGTCATGTCGGACAAATCCTCATTCACTGTGTACATAGAATTTTTTTAGATCGATTAATGTAAAATTTAGAGTCAGGTTGCAACAAGATTCTTCTCAAAATACATGCAGAATTGATAAAGAAATGCTATATATCCCCAACCAAAAATTCGCATTTTGTTGACTTTTCTGACCTTAAAGGTAGAAAATGTGAATTTTTTTTTATACAGCGTGAACAAGGAGTTGTCCGACATGACGTCACAGATTCCATCGAATTTGCCAATCGCACGGATCCCCGTCAGCGGTAGGAATCGTCATTATCTCTGTGACTCTGAAAATTCATAACCTTTGAACGATTTGTCTTATTTTGCTCAAATTTTCACAGTTTATTCATCTGATTTTTCTTCATTCAATGAGAGAGCAGGATATTTCCAGGGGTTTATTACCCTTTAAAAGTAGTTTTGTTTTTAAAAAAAAGCATAATACCTTTGAAAAAAAAGACCGTTTCTGCCGTCCATAGAGTAAACGTCGTTAATTAGCGGTCGCGTTGCAAAGTGAAAGCCCAGAATTTGTGTGATTTGTGCACATAAAGAATTAATTGATAATGAAATTTGTGGCTCCGCTTCCACTGAACGAAGATTGTATTTCTACAGTAAGGAGCATATTACATTTTCGCTCTAACTGTTGTGAATCAGCGAAGTACACAATTTTCGACTGTACTCCGTTGAATTTCATGCAATACTAAACAAAAATTTGATCTATGATTCATGTTGCTACGATTGCTTATTCTAAGTTATGCGGACACTGAAAATTGAAGAAAATAGGCAGCCATTTACTGATTTGATCTTCGTCTATCGAAAGACTAAGAAAAGGGTGCAACTTTTAGAGTGTACTGTTCCACCTATCAAGATGTTGCAAATTGTCCTCAAACGTACATTCCTATTTGTTAAATATTATTTAAAAAAAATTATAATATTTGTTTAAAAAAAAAATCTTAACATAGGGGCGACACAGTCTGTAGTTAATCGCCCGTATATATTTCATTGTTAACTTCTATATGACTGAGCTGATAAATTCCCACTATCCATTTCTTTTAATTTGTGTGCATAAATTTATGTTTCCAAACTCTTTGGAGGTATCTACTCTATATTGAAATGCTATGGACTGTTTTTCAATTGTTTTTAAGGAATTTGCTATTAACTGTATCAGATTGAAACCTGACTTACATAACTTTTGAGAAATAATTCATGTTCTGAATTCTTACATTTCTAATTTCATCGCAAATCCGCTCAAAATAGTATCATCAACGTTACCAAATGATGGACGTGCGCGCCCACCCAATGTATCAAATGACAATGACTTAGACGTGGGTTAAGTTCAACCTAGCAATCGGAATACGTACCTCAGTTGTCAAGCATGAGATATAACTTTTACGTTTATTTTCTCCAAAATTCTCCTGACAGTGATGCTTTCAATATTTTGAGAAAAAGAACTGTGCATTGTATAATGAAGCTACTTTATTGGATATCAATAACAAAATGCATCTTGTACATTTTACTTTATATTGTGGTGCTGTCTATCTTAAAATAAAACTTTACAGGAAGAAAACCACATTTAATACTTTGCAGTTGTGGTCTCTTTATATTGTAGAATGGCAGTTGAGACAAGACAGACACAGACCCAGATCTACCGGTTCAGGAACAAGCCCAGCCGTTAATCTGAACAGACGCAACTTTTGTGAGGCAGCTTTTAGTTGTAGATTTCACCCCGAATATGTCAAGCATCTGACTGTTTCCTCTGTGCTGTGCCCGCAGTATGCAGACAGTGAACTCGTATTCTGAATAGCGCCCTCTAAGTGTACACAACGCCTAGAAATCTACGGAAGATGTGAACTCACTGTAAAGAGCAGAGGGAATTAATGGAGAAAGGTGGTGAATGAAGAAATATGACAAAATTGAGAGAGGGAGAGAATTACAGAGAGAGAGAGAGAGAGAGAGTGTTTGTGTGTGTGTGTGTGTGTGTGTGTGTGTGTGTGTGTGTGTGTGTGTGTGTGTGTGTGTGTGAGGGGACAGAGAGAGAAAGAGGGAGAGAGAGAGAGGGATGGGGGAAGAGAAGGACGAGGTAGAGAAGGACGAGGAGGTAGACAGACAGAAAAAATGAAGAAGTAGGTCGAGGGAAAAAGTAGATGAAGAAGAAATAGTTACTAAGAAGAAGACGAATGAGAAGGAAGATGAGCAAGGAGGAGATGAGAGGAAGAAGTATTTTGAAACAATAGAAAAGGAGAATAGATGAATAGAAAGATTGAATGCTACATGAAATCGTAATCTGAATGGCGCCCTCTTAGTACGTAACGCATGGAAGTCTACTGAAGATGTGAACCCAGTGTATATATATAGACCAAGAGTGATTGACGGGAAAAAAATAAGATAAGGTGAAAAAAAGTGAGTTAGAGAGACAGAGAGAATACGAAGGGGGAGTACTTGGACGGGTTAATGCGGGGTAGCGGGGAGGAGGGGGGGGGGGGGGGGGGGGGGGGGGGGGGGGGGGGGGGGGGGGTAGACAACAAGACAACGAAAGAATGCACAAGGAGAGGAGGAAGGAGAGTCTTTCTTTGGATTATTATAACCCCTGAGGGGTGGGCCGATCCCGGAGGAACTGCAATACCGGGCCAACCCGTGGCCAGGACGGAG
>BQKZ01001048.1:58350-71371 GCA_036244855.1 Temnopleurus reevesii
ACAATAGAGCCATAAGCCGTGTATTGAACTGTGCGAAAACAACAATAGCAAGCCGGTTCCAATTTGGATAGCATTAGAAATAATCATTGAATTGACGTTCGACTTAATTTTTCGGAAATAGTTTATATCGTGTTAATTATTGAATTTTGATCTCATTAACTCTGAAACAATCTTAGATTCGATTAGGGTAAGGGAGAGTTGATCTTTCATTATCATTGGTATTATCATTTCATTCGACAATTTAGACAAAAACAGAGTACAATAATCAAATGACAAAATCCAGTTCAGTATATGATGTGTCAGGTCAATATATTTAGGAAAATAATCCGTACCTATTCTAAGGATGTGTGATTTAGGCGATAAATTGCGAGTCTATCACAATATCAATTCATGGAAATTAATATTCACATCTTTACCAATCCCAATGAATATTAATTTCCATGAATTAATCTTTGCTTAATTTTTATTCTACTTTTGTTAGTCTTCTATGTTGTTGTTTCTATTACTGTGTATATATTTATGTATCGTGTCCCAAGAGGACTATGATATAAAACAGCTTGTATGCTGATCATGTTTTTATCCTCTGTAAATATGTTCAATAAAATAAAATAAATAATATAAATATGGGAAAAAACAGATTTGAATAATGACCCTTTGTACCTTTTTCAAAATTTTACCATCTTTGTATCATTTGGAAGGTATATTTTCATTCATTTTTTCTAATTTTTTCAAACAAAATTATGTTATTTATAGCTTGAAGAGTTTATATATTTTTACGATACGTATACGAATGAGAAAAATGGAACTATTCTCATCCTTGACACGTTTTACTTGAACTTTTGGTATTTTAAAGTACAAACCCGCTTAAATGACGAAAGCTCACCACTTTATAAAGATTATTATATCAAGACACGCATAAGACGATGTATCATTGTTCTACCCAATATCAACCTCAATTTTACTACGCTGGCAGAAACCCAGTGTTTAAATCTAATGATGGTTGAACAACATGAGGGGAAACTATTGTTTGAATTCTTCCCATTCTTGACACAATTTACTCGCACTTTGTAGTATTTTAAAGTAATAATCCGTTCATAAATTAGGAAAGCGCACCACTTTCTAAATATGATGTACAGCAAGACACGCATATTACGATGTATTATTGTTATACCGATACCAACCACGATTTCACTACGCTGCCTGAACCCCAATGTTTAGATCTACTGACGGTTGAGCAACATGAGCGAAAAAATATGTTGAATTATACCCATTCTTGACATATTTTATTTGAACTTTATGGCATTTTTAAAGCAAAAATTCGTTCCTAGATGATGAAACGTACCACTTTCTAAAGATGACACATAATATGATGACTAATTTGTTCCATCCGATACCACACATCACTTTTCTACCACTACCACCCAAGCGATTGGCCTGAAAACATACCTGGGAGATCGACTTACTTCTGACATCTCGCGTCAGTTGTCGCCTATAATCATTCAAGCGAGCGGAAATGAAATGACTGTATCGTATCTTTTAATTCCATTCAGTATCATGTAACACACGAGCAGACAATGTGATACTTAATTTTAGGCCGTACTGCATATATGCATGCATAAACATGCATTACAGACACACACATGCATACACAGAGGTTGAACGCGTACGCCTATATACACCAGGTACGCACTTCTGGCGCAGAGCGTGGTATATTTTCTGCTATTAACTCCCTAAATAACCCAACCTGCATCCTCGCCCCCAGCGCAAACTGGCAAACGCGGGCGATGGAGTATAGCATTCTGTTAAATGTGGAATGGAGCGTATGAATGGATGACTGAGCGGGCGACATTCGCCTCGGGTTCCACGTGTGTTTTGATATTAACGCGTGCGTCTGCGCTGAATGTTGCGCGGTTCATGCAGACGATGATATTAAACTCGCTCCAAATTTTTACGGAGCATTCATTGGCGGGAAAGCCGATATATGGAGAACATATTTCTATAACCCGCCGCCTGAGCACACTCGCCTAATGAAGATGGCAAACTACCGCAAGCAATGACTTCGACTTATTGGGCGAGAGGTAAACGGTGTTTTTCAAGCTCGCTCAGAAACTTGCAAGCATTTTATTGGCGGGAAAACGAATTGGGGAACATTATTTTGAACTCGCCTGACCGCATTCGTCTAATGAAGATCGCAAACTACCGCCGGGGACGACTTTAACTTTTTTTACTCGAGGAAAAACGGTACTTTTCAGCTAAACTCAGAGAGAGGATGGAGCTGTCTTTTATTCTACCTGAGTAAACAGACGAATTCCTGCCTCATTCCCGCAAAACTAATTTCATTTCGTTTGGAGCAAAAACCGCCATCGTGTCGCCTATCAGAGCCTTCATTTGACTTCTCACGAATTCTCGCCACCGCAAATTTTCTTTTCGTCTTGCGGGAAGTTTCACTTTCTTTTCTTCACCTGTCAACTGGTTCTCATCTCATCGTCTGCGGAGGAAGGCCTTTCATTTTGGCTGGCTATTTCGCCAAAGCCGACGTTTCTTCAGGAAAACCTTTATTGATGGAACATGATAAAGACAACAATATATTCTGAACTGTTCCCCGTCTTCGCCATTGGATGTAATTTCACCCTCGCCGGTTAGTAGAGATTATTTCCATTGTGTAATTGAACTGCCCTGGTCGGAGCAAGATAACAAAGGGGCATGAAATTTGACGACCCCACTTCTCATGTCAGGCCTAGAAAATATAGCAATGATGTGCTATAAAAACATCGCGTTTCGACTTAGCCAAATGTCGCTTTTACCCTGGGATTAAAAAAGAAAACATAATGCTTCTCAGTAGCCTCCAGTTTTGAAGACATCTACGCTCGACCTTGTGATTCTATTTTTATACCGTATTATTGGAGGTCTAGTTGTTCATGTAACGAGATCCAGGCGATGATAATATACATTGACTCTATTAGAGCTCGAGCTGATTTGTGACATTTAATCATTCCTCTATACTATAGTCAATGACTACGGTTCAATATTTCGTCCTTCTCTGCGATGGATTGATAACACAATATATTCATTGAATTACTTTTTAACAATGGGAGTTCATTTCTATTGAGTCGATAGCAATAATAGACTGCTAATAATTTTTCTGTATCACTATCTGCAAATCAAGATTTGTTTTATTAGTCGAACAAAGATGTGAATAGTTTCTAGTTGATATAATTACGTTTCATCCAGGAATATTCTGTTTTGGCGGATTGTACATCGCCTTGGAAATCGGAATTCGAATGATTAGTGGTGAAAATGAACTTTGGTTTGTGATAATACAGGATTTTGCCACCGCGTTATGGTGATGATAATCGCATAAAGGACAAGCTACACGCGTGACAAGGCGGCATGTCAACAACTTCTCTTCCCGCCGAACAGTTGGGAGGGATAGGCCCAGGTGTCGCTCTACATCTCGGATAACATAACACCCTAATTACATTCACACGTACGACAGTCGCGCTATAGTTTACGATTCGTGCTAGCGGCAGAAGAAAAGGAAGAAAAAATAGGTAAAGGTTGGAAAGTGAAGAGGGGATGTTAGTGGAGACGGAGCAGAAAGTGCAGAATTAACATTCCTCCCGGGCGGATAAAAGTCAAGGAGTATTAATGACTACTTTGGAAAAGAGCCGAGTTGAGCTTGGATGACAGTCGCAAGGGAATTCGAGAGTGCAGATAAAGTCACGATGGAGGTGTCATCAAAATGTCGTTATTCTGTTTCAACAACTGTTTATGCTGCCTGATGATAAAAGCCAGGAGATTGGGACATGGTGTGAGATGAAAGACAAGTACCCGTTAATGCACCCTCCTCATTTTTATACCTGAGGGCTGGATGCCTTAACAAAAGAGCTCGGCTTTTTGACGAAAGGGTAATGTGTTACAAGCTCCAGGGAACATAAGTTCAGTAGCCGCGCGTTATTGCGTCACAAGGGAACACACATATTCAACGAAGCAAAAGTCTCGCGAATGTGCGCACATAAATGGCGACGATGTGAAAATAATTGATTTTCAGCTTAACTTATTCGACGTTTCAAACTCTGGCATCGTTAAGGTGCCTTGGATGGGGATTAAGAATCGGTGTATCATTTGTGAAGTAGATTGTAAACAGACATATTACCATTTGATGAGATCTAAACAGCTTTAGGTGATCATGTTAAAAGTTTGTCGGATTCTACCCGGTGCTTAAGTTTCCTCGACCGGATCAAGCGATATATCACCGTTCTTTTCGCGCTCTCAAGCCGTAAAAAATTACCCTATATTCCATTTCTCAAATTTTCAGCCCCAACTCACCAGACATCTCCCAAATCTGGCGCGGATTCGCACTCCATTGTCAGTTTATACCAGTCGCTCGACAGATATAGTTTCATTCAGTTTTGAATCCAGCTTTTGCATCAGAACGAGGTCAAATATTCATTTATCGCCACTTTCTATGTCTCGTGAGACCATATGGATTTGTCTTTAGTGGCCTACACTTCCTCGCTGCTCAACAGCCGTGTGAAGCTAACTACTGGCGACGAGGATATACCATTTTTTGCGGTGTAATTGACGAGCGTTGAATAGGTTACTCATCAACTTTCAGTCATGAGTAACCGCGGACGCGTGAATGCGTCCAATAATCAATTCAATGTCGTTACTCTGAAACTTAATCACTTTTATTATCGCAAGTGTCATGAATTCTAAAATGGATCGAGGGTTGAGTGATTAACGGAACGGATTAGAGTTATATTTTTACTATGAGTGATGATACGACTCCCTGGATGAGTGAAATTCACAGGATCTTGAATTCAGATCTCGAAATTGAAATGTGATTTTATATTGATGCTAGGAGGTTTTGAGTCCTAGTCAGAAAGCGTATTGAGTGAACATCGCCGAAACGTGTAAAATTACGTGCGCGTCTGTAACATGTTTGAGAATTTTGATACTTTGTTCGAAAAAGTATCTTTAGATAAGAAATTCGCATACCGTTGAAAGCTGCAAATTCCCACGAGAACATCTTTCAAATGCGATATTTGTATATTATGTTTTTGTAAATTCAATACTTTATTGAAATGTGTTTTGTTCTATATCAGATTAGGAATATCGAACTCGTTGAAACTGAGCACAGCTGTAATTTGCGGCGGGAGAACGAGGTGCTCAAGGAATGTTTTAGTTGGCTATAGAGAATGTGAAAATATTTTGGATGAAGAATAAGGATATCGCTGAAACTTATGAAACTCCTAGCACATCTTTGTTTCTAAAGAGCTTGATACTTCATCGAAGTGAGTTTCAAAAATCTCTTTCAAATGAGGAAGACGGACGCCGTTGAATCTTGCACAAGTACTATTTATTTGATTCCATTAAATTCATTTCACTTTGATATGGCATGTTTGAGGCATTCGATACTTCTTTAAGGAGAACATTAATCTATTTTTGATGAGGAATCCAGACAACTTCCATTGCCACTCACCAGAGATGCCTTTAGATCAGGGGTCAACACCTGCCACAGATGGCGTCGATTCCATCATCATCGAACCCGTCAATGACATCCGCGACGACCCCAGGCGAACGGAGATCATCCAGGTGAAATCGATCGAGAAGAAGTCTGAGTCGCATCCGAAACCGCGCGTCCAATTCAACGTGCCTCCGCAAGTCGAGGCCCCTAAGCCCTGTCGGAAACGAAAACACCGTTTAAAGCAACAAATCGCGGTGGTGGTGAAGGATTTAGAGACAGTTATTTCAGAGTTGAGTTCTGTCGTGGTCGAGCTTCGGGGCGTATTAGTCCAGATTGAGAAGGTATCGACAGAGCTTGATGCGACGGTTGGGAAGAGGAACGTTAAGGTAAATAAAATGCATCATCGAACGCAGTTATTGAGGTGCCCGGCGAGTGACAGTTCGCAAGAGAGATTAGACTCGCCGGAGCTTCTGCGACTATCGGCGAGGATGCGACGACGAGTCAGCGCGAAGTCACGGCGATGTTCGGCGCTCAGTTCCAAACTGAAGTCGGAATCGGAGTCGAGCCTCGCGACCGATTACGCGCAGAGCCCGAGAAAAGAGCACGTTTTGAAGGTGCCCCTCAGGAAAGCCTGCAGCGAGGACGGCACACAGTTTATCCCTGGAGGCGACGAATCAGACTACGGGACGAAGTCAGACGCCGAATCGACGACCCACCGCGACTTGAACAGCGAGATGGGCTCTCAGGGGAACTGCTCTTGCACCAGCTCTACCCGACATACCGCGACCAGCGACGGTGATCGGCTCTCCAACCTGGGCATGTACTCGGACCTAGAAATCGTGGTAAGTCCCGAACTTGCTCTACGATCAGAATTCTTGATGAGGTCGCCAGCTCTCAGCAGATTCTCAACGACATCGTGTAGCGACGCCGAGTCGGTGGAGTTTCACGCCGATTACAATAGAGATATAAACACGTGGACTACATATGCCCTTGTACATGATGCACCGAGTAATAGCGACACTTGGGATTCTGATAGGGAAGTATGTGTTTGACGTCGGTGAGAATATTTTTAATTAGCACATAGTAATATTTCGATTTTTTCATTTTCATATGACATCATTTGTTGTTGTTGAGAGCATATGGTTCTGGTGATAGATTAGTTAGATTATTGCAAGTGGACTTTAATGGGTTAAGTCATTTTTTTTATAGAACACTTTCGTAATGTCTTCAAATTATAATTGGTCAACTAAGATGAAATAATGAAGGAATGTTGAATATATGCAGTAGTTGTTCAAACTACAATGTTAGTCCAACATAGCAATATTAACGTATGCAAGCAGCATTCTCACTATTGTACTCTCAGTATTCTTGAAAGCTGATTACATATTTCGTCTTGGAGCGAATGAGAATAGATTTGAATACATTGCGAAAGTGGTCTATAATGCTTAAAGTGATCATCAAATTATAAATTTCGTTCTGTAACATTAAAACATCAGCCATTTTTTGTACGAGACACAGAACAGTACAATGTTTTCACCTTACCGAATACATTATCCAGTAGCGGATCCAGGGGGTCCCGGTGCACGCCCCCCCCCCTATTGTTCGACAAAAAAATTGAAAGAAAAATGGAAAAACGTGAGAGAATTAGGCGGTATATCACTTATTTTTGTGTATATATATATATTATTTTAGAAATATGGTCTTAGATGCCAGGAAATCGCATTTAAGAATATCTCATTTTCATTTTTTTCGGAACAAATCGACACATGTGCCACGCCCCCCCCCCCTTTTACAAGATCCTAGATCCGCCCCTGTAGCCATTTAAATTGAGTAATCAATTTGATGAAACTATTATATAATCAAAATATGACTTCTTTTCAGCTCTCACGTAAGATTTTTTTCCGGAAACTTTTCCTGATTAATGATCACATTTTGAAAAAAAGCATTAATATGCGATGTATTAAAACCAACGCGTCTCCACCTGCTCCATGTTTCTAAAATACCCTTCCGGCATATGCAATTCATCTTAAAAGACTCCCTTACACATTAGCGTTAATAGCCAACGTTTGCAAATAGTATGAAGTTTAAAGTGCCCTCGTTACACGCACATACACGGGGGACATACTTAGCTAATGCTAATATATATGTTATATATGTCGAGTGCGAGCCGAACGAATTGAACGTCAGTCAATCTATTCCCTCTTTATTCATGTTAGACAAAGAAAGTGAGTTTCAAGGCTCAGTTTTAGTTCTGGATTTTTAAAAAATAATTTCATTAGGAATTGTTTGGAAGTAATCCTATATTTGTTATCATTTGCGGGACTAAAATATCTAAAGCAGCAAAGTTAAAGGTTAAACAAGACAGGCCCACCGATATCATTTATATTCCATTGCCTTCTTCTTCTTTTTTTTTACTTGGTTTATTGACACACACAGAACACAATGCGCGGGTAAACACTAAAAAAAAACCAGGTGTGACTTTTCACCAATGTTTCTGATATTCATTCACTTATAACTTTGTCATGGTTCGTCAGATGCTGTTTATTTACTTAGAAAACTTATTTCGTTCAAGATTTGTCATGTTTGTTCACTTCTGTGAGTGCTTCATTTCTTATTGTTGCCAATATTAGTTTTTACGCTTAAATTTTCCAAGCGCTTGGAACTCGGTTGCCATAGACATGAACATGATGAAAGTGTGACTAAGGCATTAGACCTGCGGCATGTATTTAATCACGTGTATGATGGGGATTCTGTTTTCTCCTTAGAACAGCTTCTCAAATGGACCTGTCGGGATATCAACAATCGCATAAATCCACATCCGAAAGCCACACCGCGGCAGATGCAATTTTAAAATTGCCTTAGGGATTAAGGCATCCATCATAAATGAATATTACAACTGATGTTCTTCATTTTTAATACATTTTTTTTTAAACATCAATTTTTCGCATTTGTTTCAGACTATTTGTACATCGTTTAGCAGGTTTACTTGTATCCATGTAAAACGGATTGACGAACTTGAATGATAAAATCCCTGAACACGTTGCAAAAGATATATCAATTGGAAAAATAATCTACATATCACACACGCACACACACACATGCAAAAAAAAACATACTTAAAAATGTATAGCAGTTAATTTACTTTTCAATAAGTTGGTTGTACCTAATCGTTTTGTCCACAACTAATTGAATAACTTCTTAAACAAAGACCTATTCTTCAATACATTACATCTGAAGAAAGGGACTTTTTCAATACCGTTTGCATAAATATACACAAAAATGCAAATAGTTCGAGAAATATTTGAAAGAGATTATGTACGAACTAAAAAATAACAACTACGGACCCAGGCCTGAACCCTGGGGTACGCCATAATCTAGTGCAATAACAAAAGACAACAAATTTCGAATTTTAACTTTGTGCGATCTCGGCCCCAATTCCATAAAAACTCAGATAATTAACCGCAAATCCTAAATACGCTTTCCTTATTAGTTGTCAATATTGTTATTGAATTTGGAGTTTCGTTTCGTTTGATTGTGTGACTTTAGTTTAAATGCCAGTGTTTATGCAATAGGGCTATCGAACTGTTGTAGGAATGGATCCATGACAGTGGAGTATTCTTTTTCCCCACGTTCTCTGAATCGATCGCCCAATGTGAAATAATTAGTAAAAAGGCTAGGCTGTTTTCGGGGCAAATCTACAAAACAGATGGACACAGACCCAATGCAATTAGATGCATTAAATGCACTAATTCTAAATTGAAAATCATTTAAGTGTATTTATCTAAAGTTTAGATTCACATTTCCTTCCATTTTAATCACACTCGTCAATCATTCTTGAATCTTCCACAAACAAATTGGACTTTCGCAGATGGATGGGATAATGTTTTATAGGTCAACCTGATAAGGTCAAATTGGTTCAGCCAGACATTTGCGTATAGGAAACATACGCATACATAGTGTTAGTATTACGCTTGTTGCATGAGAGAAAGGAGAGAAAGCGCTTGCTTGACGCTGACACGTGCGTTACTCGAGCGCAGCCTGATAAATTTAAAGAGACCCAGGCACATATTTTCGTAACATGTCAAGCGAATTTACACATTTGAAATACGCTCCCCAGCAGAGCGCAGGAGAGAAACGGTTGTTTGACGCTAACATGTGCGTAAGTCGAGCGAAACCTGATACATTCAAAGAGACTCTGCCTCACATTTGCGTATGTCTAACTATGTACACCTTTGAAATGCGCCCCATGAGCGCTCAGAAGAGGAAACACTTGGTTCATATCAACATGTGCGTTTGTCGAGCGCTTGCCGAACGAGATCAGCGTTCGTCAAGTGTCTTTCCTGCGTATTTATGCGCACATGGAACATTGCCTAATATCTTTACGCTGTTCATATACAATGCATTAATAAGCATTTAGTATATACAGAGAGAATATCTCGAGTGGAATTTGAATCTACCAGAAAAAAAGGGGGGAAAATGGACAAACAATGATACAAGGACATTGGTAGAATAAGGAACGCATATAATGGGGGAAAGAACCGTTTTGACTTTTCCGCAAATGCGCTTTCTACCGCGATCTGAATAGTTTTATGCTCAGTATGGCGCTTGCGCGATGATTCACAAACACACAAGAAATACTATCAAACAAAAATAGAATAAAAAGCGGCTGGCTATCAAACGCTCGATGATGAAATTCGATGATTTCATCGAGTGCATCATTCCTTGCTGAACATTTAAGCCGTTTTCTTTCATTCTTAATTTTAGGATGAAGATTGCTATCGTGTCTTGAAAAAAGGAAATAAACATAATTGCAAATTTCGCGGCTCTCCCTAAAAGTCAAGATGATGCAACATTTTGCCTGAAGCCACGACCACCACATTTATAAATTACTATTGAATAATAGATTACTAGTTTTGGAGTCCTAAAATGTTGTGACGACTAGAAACAGGGTTAAATATCCTCGCTATCTGAGTTAGGGGGGTGTTGCTCAAAATCAACTGCAGATCAACTGCAACTTTACAAATTGTAACGCGCATTTTCATTCACGCGCGATATGCGCATTTAACAAAACGCGTATGAAACAAAGATTTTGATTGGCGCATTCCGATCAAATGCAACTTACGATCAATTGCAACTTTTTAGCAACACTCCCTGGTTTATCTCTTTATACTTCATATACTTCATAGACGATTAACACATTGACTACTCGAATCGGGTAGACTGTGCACAATGTCAATGGGATTTACATGATTCAGTTGTCAATGGGTTAATTGTTCATTACGATAAAAAACAATATATAGAAAATATGTTTATAATATGTTCATATCTAATGTAGATAGCAAGGAAGTATTATTTCGAAACCTGGTTAGCACCTCAAGTGTGTGTAAAGGAACAGCACAGAGTGCTTAATATCATTGCATGCCTAGAGCTATAAGCAGTTTTTTTTTTGTTTTTTTTATAGAATAAGCACGTGGCCTCCAGCACTTTTCATAAGGTCCCGTGAAACGCTTTGAAAGAGATATGGCTGTGTATAATATGAAAAATCCCAATAAGGTGTCGCTCTATTCATTACGATCAACTGTCTAGAAAATTAGGAATGAAATATTTTTCATTCAGCATTTAAAGACAGATTTCAAAAGTTTTTACGTTTAAAAAAAAATATCAACTATCAGTGTGTACATAAACTAAGTTGTGAAAATATTATGCTTCAAAATCAACATTTGGTTCTTTAAAAGTAAAAATTAAAAATATCACCTACATAAGCACACAGTCTGTGCATCGATAAAGCGACGGCAAACGCTTTATTCAATTTTCATAGATATCTTGCTGGTGCCTGTATAATTTCCTCGTTTGTTTTAAATTCTTTTTTTTTTTCATCAATCTGAAAGGAATAACAGAGGTCACACATCTTGATTTGAGAATTATTTAGATATCAAAATCTTCATGTGTGAAAATGCCTTTAAATTCAATTGTAATGTTACCTCTATTTCATCATCAACTTATGAAAAATCCAAATAAGGTGTCGCTCTATTCATTACGATCAACTGCCTGGAAAATTCGAAATGTCATTTTTTTTCATTTAGCATTTAATTGCGTAGAACCTCTTAAGCTTTTGAGGGGCGCGTGCATGGAAGGAAATGGTGTCTTCCGGCAAAAGTGTTACGAAGATCATAAAAAACGAGAAAATGTGCTTGATTTCTCGTGAATTAGGTCATATTGAGTTATTGCGGGCATTTCACTCAACTATGGGATGGGTTCAACATCACTTGGCAGCTTGGACCCCTTAGCATTGTGGCGCGATGTAGGCTTGGAGAGAAGAAGAAGATGAAGAAGTAGGATATGAGGAAGACGAGGGGGGGAGGAGGAGGAGGAAAAGGAGGATGAGAATAAGAGGACAAATAAGAAGATGAGGATAGCGAAAATGATGATGAAGAAGAAAAAAGCTTTTAAAAAGTAGCAGGAATAAAAGTAAGAACAAAATAAAGATAAAGGAAAAGAACGAGACGAAGAAATTTGTGAAAGAGGAGAAAAAAATAAGAAGATAACTAGAACGGAGTTGGAGGAGCAGAAGAAGAAAGAGAGGAAGAAGAATAAGAAAACTGACATGTGATTATAAAGTCATGTAGACACCATGATGGGTTCCGAAGAAAGTTGTTTTTCAGCATACGTAGATAATGACTCAGGTCATTATACCAAAGATGCTTAGCATAGTACAAGAGGGCAGTACCCCACCCCTAAAACAAGCAGCATTTCTTCTGATCTATACTCACAATGATTCTCATGATGTTTGTGAACATGGTGAAGGATGGTAAATACATACTAAACAAAAATGCATGGTAATCAACCACCTGAAACTTCAATATGTTATAAAAATTACAATTTGGCATAATATCACATGGCAATACGTAATTTCCACCCTATTCTCCTCAACCTGTGATACAGAGATGCCAACCATTCCTGAATTTGCATGAGGTCAAAATCAAAATGTGAAAAATACATCATCTTAACAAAAGTGATTGCAAACATAGCAACAATGACTAAATCTCCTCCAATTCACTGGTATTGAAAACATTGAATTCGTGTCAAAATACACCTCATGCATATTCCAGAACGGTTGGAATCTCTGATAATGTATAAAGGTACATTTTAATGTCAAACCTAGCCAATATAGTTGAAATAAAGTTCGATACTACTCATTAAACCATGATAATGTGCCACAGTCATCGGGACGCACAACATAATGGAAATCCAAAATCGCAATTAGGTGTTCTGTCAGGCAAGTTGGGTGTCTATACTTGCCCTAATTAATGGAATCCATTATTGCATTACCGGCAAGATAACATGAAATGACTTCCTAGAAGGCTCAAAAAACCTATTTCTCCTGTAGAGGGTCTAGCCCAGGGAGTCTAGCGGCCGACTCACACATTTGCGTCTTTAGCCTGCGTCGGTGTAGCATTTCTGAAAAGACTATGAACTGATGTTCGGCTTGCTCGCAAGGAGCGTCCATGCGCCGAACATCAGCCCGCCGTATGGCCCCTGCGAATTAGTGTG
>BQKZ01001048.1:75205-97715 GCA_036244855.1 Temnopleurus reevesii
TATTTATGCAGTTGTCAAGCCTTTGGCGTTGACATCATTCAGTTATTGAGAGTATGGTTGTATCTATCACAACAAAAAGGTACTATCCGCTAACCTAACTCTTTGCCTCTGGCTTGGTGGGTGTGTTAATAGGTCAACTGAGATAAACGCGACAAAAAGGTAACTCCCCCTTTCTAAAGTAACATACCTATACAAGTATAGTCGGGGTCGCAAAAAGAGCCGAACATCAAGGTTTCAGAAACTACGATAGAAATACGGAAGCTTGTTCGTGCAGCGCGAAGGCAACTTTATACAAGTCGCCTTATCGTCTTCTCGTCATAAAGAAGGCGCCAAGGCGAGTTTGTACAAACCGCCTCCTCGCCTATCGGACGAAAACACGGCGCCTTGGCAGCTTGTGAATAACTCGTCTTCGCGCTGTCCATATAAGATTCCCTATTTATATCGTAGTTTCTGAAACTTTTAGTTTGAACCTTAAGCCCCGGTCACATAGGTCCCCGGAAGCAACACGATTCAACACAAATCTTTGTTCGGAGTTAGTTAACTGTGAATTGATAAAGAGTCGTGTTGAATCGTGTTGCTTCCGGGGTCCTTTGTGACCGGGGCTTACCATTTGCTTTTAGCAAAAAACAAGAATATTACTCAACTATCTGGATGGTTTACCTGTGAAAATCAACATGCAAACTAAAAAAGTGCAATGTTGCACTTGTTCACGGACTCTCTAAAAAGCAGCTTTTGGCTGATAGCAGGCTTTTTACCTTGATTAAATAAATAAAACTAAATACTATACAAATAAATTGCAACACTGGGAACACGCTTTTGGGTGTAAAATTGCATTTGTATTTCTTATTACAAGTGTTTTGCAAATGCAAGCGAATGTCAGAGAAAAAGATTCACAAAAGTGAAAAGAAAAACTGCCTGCGACAATTAGAACCGTCTGCAAACTTCCTATAGCAACTGTTAAAGAACTATTTGTAACCATGGCGTTCGCAAACATTTGCCGCTCAGTGATATACCCCCTTAAAGAGTTAAAGAAGTAAAGAAACTGAATTTTTTTAAGGCATTAGGTATGGCAGAACAGAGAAAGATGATACTCCTCAAATCTTCTTGTGTGGGTGGGATATAGATTTTGGGAAAGAATGAATAGAGTGTTGGGTGGATCTATTACACGTCAAAAACCAGGGAGTAGGTTCAACACTGAATCAGTATTCACAAAGTGCAAGCCATATGATACAAACTATTTCCTCAAAATTAACTCAAACGCCGTCATTTGTAATGCTATTTGAATCAGAACCGGCTTGTAATTATTGTGTCATATCAGCACGGTTCAATACATGGCGTACGGATCTATTTTCCCATGACCCACTTTATTCTACGGGAAGAGTTTATATCGTGTTAAGCCCCGAAAAATATAAGAACTTCCGTGGTGACATGAGTCAACTGTAATCTCATCACATTAAGGCAAAACGTATTACACTAAAATACATTTAACAGATTGCACCATTATAGTATCAGATCAATTCAATAACAATGTGTTTTTAACACTTTTGTACAGGGGTTAATTATGACGCCTTTATTTCTGCTTTATTTCTGCTTTAGCAGTTGTAAAAGTTGAGGTGTTCTAAGAAACTTTAGAATATCATGCATTAATAACGGCAGAAAAGGGAAACCAGACGTTTCTTCTTGTGACACAGAAACACATCAATTGAATGATTTTTTTTGTTTGTGTTGGGTAGTTAAATAATTGAAATAATTCTTGCCATATCCCATTTATGTTGGGATAAGGCCATAATTATTTCAATTGAAAAACATTATATTTGATTCAATTTTTATTGTAGATTAATGGGGTTTACTCAATTTGCATTTTTGCCAACAAAAATGATTTTGTCAGAATGTGCAAAAATGTGCAAAAGAAAAACAAGATTATCCTGTTTTTGCACAATATAAACAGTTATTTGGCGTTCGATTCGTCACTGATTTTATGAATTGGCCTAAACATCGATTGAATAAACAGACACTTTTAACGAAAATCGCTGGTAAATTACAAACGACTTTTTTTTTAAGTGTCTCTACATTCATTCAAGGTTTAGGCTGCTTCGTAAAATCCGTGATGAATTGATACCGTATAGTTTCACACTGTTATATTCAACAATGTTCGATGTGAGAACCTGATTGTTGCAATTGCGCCGCATAGAATTCGCTGAGAAAAATAACACCTGCCCCAGCTTTGTGTCTTAATTTCATATCACAAATTACATTTTTATTTGATAAATGTGTGAAATAATCGTTTCAAATCGCTGCTCATTAATCAAGACCCACCCGTCTCGATTGCATGGTAAACACTTCAGAATTGAATTAACCTAATTTTCCCCATGAATTGGATTCATTTTCAACCGTTCAGGTCTATAGCTCCGAAAAGAGGAAGGCTCGATCAAGTAGAACTTTTCTTCAAATGTATAGGCCATTGTTATAGGGATTTTTCATCACAGGCTTGAAATACTTTCCTTTTTGATCAGTTAAAGTATACGGTTTTAGATTCAACTTTTAGGCTGCAAAAAATCTGAATCTCACAACATCGCCTCTGTTTGAATTCCGATTAAAATACGTGTATATCTTAGAACGTGTCAAAATCTGAAAGTTGACAATTAACTCTTAACACGCTTAACATTACAAAAATATACACTATATACGACGGTATGTTTTTCCGAAAGTTTGCAGTTATGTTTCGTGTTCCCAACTTGCTAATATAGAGATCATTAAATTAAGGATTAGGACGTAAATATGCACGACAGCATACACATAATTATGTTTTCATTTATTGTTTGGAGCCATAATCTATTCTTGAGACGCAATCTAAAACAAATGCTTAGGATTCTTCTAAATAATAACTTAAAGTGCAACCTCTCTGCACACAAAGTCCCACATCCATTGATACTTCCGATCACATGGGGGAAGGATCGTGATGATAGAAATCTTCGGAGCGAGTGAGTCGGGAAAAAGCAATTTCGACAATCGCCCGGACCTCCGAGCTCCATGCTCTGGGAGAGAAGATGGACAAGATAAGCAGAATAAAGCATCGAGGGGTGATTGAAAGGGGAATTCACCCCTGGAATTATAATTATATGGATGGAGAAAAATGGGACGAACAAACTGTGAAAAATTGGATAGAACCGGGTTATCAATCTTCAAAGTTGGCAATGATATCACTATCCCTGCCGCTAAGTTATCAGATCGGTAGCTTTGATGAAATTTGTAACGTCATGTTGGACAATTCGCTATTCCTTATAATGTACTGAATTTCATACTCTCTTCTCTCTTTTAAAGAAAAGTAAGAAAAAAATATATTTTTGCTTTAGCATAGCCTGCCTTTTTTCCTTTTTTTTTTAATCATTTCTTTATGTATTTTTGGCAGAATCATGTTCATGATGTTGAAACCTGATTCTAAATCTTACATTCAATACATTTATGAATAAGTCAAAGCGCCAACTCACGGATCTCTATTAGAGGAAATCATTGCACTTTAAAAAATCGACAATTTTTTTAAAATTTTGCTCACTTGTTCACATGCTTTAAAAGACATAAAGAACGATTAAGATAGAATAAGTTATGATATGTGACAACTTCGGTTTCAATGACAACACACACAAAAAACAATCTACCGGGTTCTTTTTTTTTAGAAAGGGAGATTAAAATAGATATATAGAGGAGAAAGGAAATCATAATTCTATTATGCCTCAAAGGTAAGAAGAATAATCATGATAATGGATCGGCGATGAAAGACCTCCTTTTATCTGGCATGGCCATAATAAAATCTGTCCAAGATTTATTCAAATAGTAAATCCAGGAATTCTTGAGTCAAGACGTTAGAGGTTTTAATGCAATTAAATATCAAAATTTACATATCAAGAATATCAAAGAAAAATAGTGAACGGGCGATCAAGAAGAGGGGAGGGGTGTACCATGACGGAAAGCGAATGAAGAGATGATACGAAGAAGAAAAGAGGATGATGCAAAGATATTGTGCACTAAGAAATAGATACACAGAAAGAGAGAGATAGAGTGTTTGTGTATGCGTGTGTGTTCGTGTGTGTAGGTAAACATGTGTGTGCTTACATATGTGTGTGTATGTGAAAGGCAAACTGAGTAAGAGAAAAAAAGAGTAAAGAGAGAGGGAGTGAGAGAGAGAGAGAGTATGTGTGTGTGTGTGTGTGTTTCATTGGATGTGTCCTTGTGTGTGAGTTGTAGGTTTACGTTCAAGTGTGTGTGTACATGCGTTCGCATAAATAAATCTGCATGTGCTTGAGTGTGTGTGGGTGTGTGTGTGTATATGTGTGTGTTTATTCATGTATGAATGTGTAGGTATGTATATGTTTGCAAAATAAAGGCAGAAAAGAGGAAGCGCATAGTATGAATATATGGAAGCTGAACAAAAGAAAGGCGACAAGAATACACGATCGACAAAACCCAAGAACAAGCGTGCCAGAACCATCTTAATACAACCTTGAATAAACAAATTGATAGGTGTGAGAAGAAATAGACGTGCTAGCACATCTCCGATCTGTTTGTGACGTCAGAGATTGAATTCCGTAGCTATCTCATATACTTATAACTCGATTATGATGAATAATGAATAAGAATTCTATAATTATGTATGCATAAGGTCAACATATATACAATGGTTGTGTGTAGTATCACGGTCATTGTGTTTGGCCAAGACGTTGTGGTTTGTTAAGACCGACTCACACCTTTGCGTTTATAGCCAGCGTCTGCCCAGCGTTCATGACGCTCTGTGAACGCAAGAATATGGAGCAACGACGCTCATCTAACGCTACAACTTGTGTACGTTGAGCGATGGACGAACGTCTCCAAGCGTCTCTTTATTTCTGCGTTCAAGGAGCGTCATGAACGTTGGGTATACGTTGGCTATACACGCAAATGTATGAGTAAGATGTACTTTACTCGACGAAATGTGAGATGAGTATATATAGGGAAAATGAATGGAATTAGTTGCAATTGTTGGATGGACAGGCGTCAATAATCTTTTAAACACAAAATATTACACGAAAACTGAAACGTAGACAGGGAGAGTTAGAGAGGGAGGGAGAAGGAGATAGAGAGAGAGAGAGAGATTAATTGAAGAGAGTTGATCAGTTGTCTCACGATGTGCAAACGTAGAACGTTAGAGAGAGATTAGTTATATAGTGTATATGAGTGTGGATTTATGTGTCTGGATGAGTAAATTGAAAACAAAAAGAGGAATAGAAAGATTCAGAGAAAGAGAGATAGAAAGATTCAGAAAAAGAGAAATAGACAAAAAAAAGTCATATACAGGAGAGGAGAAATAGACATATACAGATAAGGAGCAATAGACGTATACAGAAAAAGAGAAATAGAATGAGACAGAAGAGAGTGGGAGAGAGAGAGAGGAGGGGGAGGGGGTAGAGAGAGAGATAGATAAATGAAAATTATTATATGCGCTGAAAGACGGACACCAGTACTGATATTGACGCTCTGAAATATTGCTTTTTGCACAATTATGACGTTACGCGAATTGGTTTAAGTGACCCCAGTCAAACATCCAAATCCAGTTGCCGTATTAATAGGTTAATAAAAATGGCTAAATTTTCGAATGTATAAATGTATTATACTACAAATAGCTTAGTTATTGTAATCATAATATTGGACTTTGATAGATGTCATAATGTGGTAATCATTCTAGACATGCTTGAGTTACAGGTGAATTACAATAATTCAAATTCAGATTCACAAGTCTTCGCGTTGTTATGCCATTCAAAATCTTATTTATTTTGTATATTCTTAATTCATCATGATCATTTTTATTACCGATATCATAATCATCAATAAAATCATCATCATCATCATCATCATCTTCACCATCAATATCTTCATCATTACATTCATCATCATCGTCACCACCATCATCACCATCAACGTAACCACCACTACTACCATCATCATCATCATAATCATCATCTGATCATCACCATCACCATCATCATCACCATCACCATCATCACCACCACCACCAATCAGTCACTCCCATCACTATAAACCTTCATCACCATCAACGTCACTACCACCCCAAAATCACAATTCAATCAAAAACAAAAAGCGCCATTTTCTCATCTTAATGATACTAATTGGTAAAATTTTCACCTGCTCACCGGTCGTTATTTCTCCTAAGCCGTCAAAACAATGATCTACAAAGATCTACATACTGCAGGATATTTGATATACGTTTAAACAGACTAAGCACTGACAAATTAAACGACCTCATTCTCGCGGATCGTCCAAACAAGACAATTCATATTAGGTGTGCTTTAAGGATAATATTCCAGATGACACATAAATCACTCCAGAAATCTTCTTCACACAAGCATTCTTAATCAAAACACGATATAAACTATTTCCCCAAAATAAAGTGGGTCATAGATAATAGATCTGTACGCCGCGTGTTCGACTGTGCGGACACAACAATCACAAGCTGATTCAGATTTGAATAACATTGCAAAGGACCATTGAATTTGCGTTCGATTTCATTTTACGGAAATAGTTTATATCGTCGTTCAAGTGATTATGTTGGACCCAATGAATACTAGAAACCTTTGATGCAGTTCAATTTTTGTAATAGTTTTTTTTATAAGTCAGGGTAGACTATTTATTTATTTATTTGAACATATTTACAGAGGATAAAAACATAATCAGCGTACAACTGTTTTGCATCATGGTCCTCTTGGGACACAACAAATAAATATTAAGGATCATAGATTCAGATAGAATACAATTTATAATAAATACAATTAAAATACCAATAGAAATTCAAAAGTAAAAAAAAAACTAATAGTACAAAGATTGCAAGACACTGCTCATAGAAAATCGAACAATGAAGGTCATAGTATAAAGAATAAATGGCTTATACAAAAAACATATTCCTATATGATCGCTTAAATGATGATATGGATGAGATATTTTGAAGTTCAGTTGGGATTGAGTTCCATAATTTGATTGCACTGTATTTAAATGATTGTTTAAAACATTCAATGTTAGGCTTTGGTAAGACAGCATTAAGTGAATTTGCATTTCTTGTATTAATACCATGNATAAATTGAGGAAAGAGACTTTAGTCCTTCAAGCTCGAGATTCCAAACTCGCTATAGTGCAGACCAAGATTGCCAATCTCGAGATTAATTGCAAAGATGGTTGATCGGGCTAAAAGCTCGAGATCAAGGAAACTCGGGCTAGTGCAGCGCCGGCTGAAGTGTCGTCTAAGCGGTTGGAAATTTGGAAATTTATTAATTCAAATCTTTTATATAGTTTCGTTTTAATAAACTATTTATTTTCAATAAGTCGGGGTTATTCAAAGGACACGCTTTTACTACACTCAAGTCAATGAATGAACTTCTCTACAACGGGCTTAAGCCAGGTTGATAATTATACACAAAATCCATTCAGCACTAAGAGTAAATATTAAACAGGGTACGTACAATACGCATTGACATTTCCATGCAAGCAATTCGTTATATTGCATGAACATGCACTATATGCCTACATCGTAATATGAATTTATAAACTTATCGTCGCTCTTATTTTCATTGTGACGTAAAGTAGTGTGATTTAATTAGATGTTTATTATTTAATTTCAGATCTGAGGGCCTGTTTGCTATAAATGGAATAGTTACGTGCTTGAGTTTTAATGATTGCATGTATCATCATGACATCATTATTATCATAAATACGACATAACAGAATGAGATTTGTTGTATGATCCCCTTTTTTAAGGCTGGTTTTATGTCTCCTTTCACTCATAAAAGGGAAAAGAAAATGGAAGAAAAATAAAGCAAAAGATTTTTCCACATTCCCTGTAATTCTTACTCTGCCAAAAGGCAATTCCCGACAAGAACTGACCCCCATTAAGACAACTAAAAAATGTTAATTTAATTAATGATAAATAATCATGCTTAATAATGCACTTTGTTAAATAAATACACAGTCCTTTCAAAGGTTCTCATATCCGTCTCTTAAGTCCTATTTCTACTCTCCAATTTTAGAATGCGATCAATTTAGACCTCTTTTATTCACTATATAATGAGATTATATCTGCGCAAATTTGCTCAAAAAGACCTTGTAGGGAGATTGCTATGCATGAACATATTGGCAGAGCATATATAGATGAAAGTACAGAAATAGCAAATTCGATTCGAGAATAAAGCTTGTTATTTCGGCTGAATAGAGAGTATTATTTTGCAGATAATAGAAGTCATAACCATGACAATTCTGTATGATTAGAAAGGCTTCGCCAGCGCATCAAAATTAAGCCCCATTGGTTGGCGTCCGTAGAAACCAGCTAGCAACCATACGATTAGCGGATCATGGCTCTAGATTCAATAATAGACCATGAAAGTTGTCATTTTCACACTAATGACGTCATGAGATCTATAAAAGAATATTGCAAATAACTGAATAATGTAATGTAATGCTACAAACGCATGTCATTCATGTTTAAAACAAAAGGATAAAAATAACTATTGATGACTTGCTAATTGGGAGCCAATTATTTTTCCCGTCAAATATATCTATTTTAGTTAAGTTTGCCTGAATAAAATTCCAGCTCAACCTATAAATCGACATATTTTATCATAATAATAGTTGGCTACGACTAAAATAATTTGTTTGTACCCGGCCCTTTGGGCAATGTAATCGTTGATATGGAAAATATAGCTGAAATAAAAGTGCTAGTCTTATGTGTAGCGCTACCTTATACCCCATTCCAATAGATTTAGATCTCGTTGTTTTCAACATGTTTTCAACATGTTTCCAATATGTTACCCCGATTAATTTGATCAATTTTGACAGCAATGTGAGTCTGGGTGCCAATAAACATTCGTGCATGTCCTCGAAACACAGTGCAATTTAATATCAAGAACGAAAACAAATCCTTTCTGTTTCTAACTGCATTGTGCTCTTTCTCAACCTTAAAAGTGCAATAATTTGAAAACAAACAATAGTACAATAAAATATATGGTATAACCTACTGTGAATGGGAAAATTGTTTGTCGGTGGTTTGACACTGAAATTAGATTATGATATTTATATCGACAATAAAAGAACTGTCGTCTCCCTAATATTTGATAGAGGTTTATGTAGAAACAGATGTGGCTGTTTTCCACTTAACTTTTAGTTACCCTCGTTATTGGTACGATTACCCCTGAACACTTGTCCAAGTCCCATGAAAATATGATTCAATATCAGCATTAACTTCAAATTCAGGCATATGAAGTAAAAAAAGAGCAATTTTCAGTTATTATATTTGAAAAATTGCCAACATCATCCACGGGCTGTGCAGCAAATATCGGCAATTTGATGAAGGGTGAAAAGTGCAAATCAATAGAAAAAATGGTGACAATGAAAGAAAGATATGAATTTTACCCCGTAAAACATGAACCGAAAATAAATGATATATTCTAGTGATGCAAAAGAGAGTAAAAATAAGATGATGGACGGTAGAAGATGAAAGTGAGGAAGAAAGAAAAGATATATGAAGGAGAAGAAGGAGAAGAAGAAGAAAAAGGAGGAGAATGTTAAGAGCTGAATATAGAAAAAGTGGAAAAGGTTGGTGGTGAAGAAGAAGAAGAAGAACAAGAACAAGAACAAGAACAAGAAGAAGATGAAGAAGTGGAAGAGAATAAGAATAAGAGATGAAGGAAAATAACACGTAATATGGAAAAGGGAGAAAGGTATGGTTAGAAAGAAGAAGTAGCCGCTTTTTAAACGCAAACTGCTCATAGAAATCTACTAAAGATATGAACTTATTAAACAGAGCAAAGATGAAAGTGAGTAAGAAAGGGAGACAGAAAAGAGAGAGGGGGAGAGAGAGAGGGAGAGGGGGAAAGAAAGTGTACGTGCGTGCGTGTGTGTGTATGTGTGTGTGTGTGTGTGAGAGAGAGAGAGCGAGAGAGAAAGAGGTTTGAAAGAGAGGGGAAGCGAGAGAGAGAGAGAGAAAGAGAGAGAGGAAGAGAAAGAGAGACAGATTGAGAGAGGGAGAGAGAAAGAGAAGAAGAGAGATAGAAGGGAATATATTAGATAGACAGATAGATAGATAGAGATAGAGATATAGATAGGGATACAAGGAGAGAGAGATATAGGAAGAGAGAGAGAGAGAGAGAGAGGGAGAGAAAGGGGGAGGAAGAGAGAGAGAAAGTGTGTGTGGTGAGAGAGAGAGAGAGGGAGAAAATAGGAAGAGAGAGATAATTAGTGAGGAGTATTCTTTCTCGAGTGGTGTTAAAATATGGAGGATAATGTACCCCAACGATAGCAAACCCGAGGGAGAGGCTTTAGGATATTTACACATCATTCATCATGGGGGTTTATATTCAAATATTTAATGCGATGAATATTGACGCAGTCTCATGGCCAGTGAAATAGCGATAGTGCTCATTTCAGATGTATTCACATCAAATTCATATTTTATTTAAAAAAACAGGTTTTTTATCACAAATAATGATAATAATAATAATACACGAGATTTATAGAGCGCCATTATCCATTTTTATCAAATGCTCAAGGCGCTTGAATGAGCTATGAATGATTTTAAACTAGGAGACATACACGATTTACAAAAAATGGAAACAAAGAAATAAATGAATGTATTGCCCACACTATTGTGAGTATGCATGCCAATGTTGAGGAAAAGATGTGGATTGTAACAAAAAACAAAGATAAAATCGCCTATATTCAATAGACGAGTTAAGACTTCAAAATGCACAAATTTGAGATATACATTAAAAAATAAATAGAAAGATGGAGTAAGAGCGTGAGTGAGGGAGAAGAGAGAGAGAGAGGGANTGGAGGCAATTATTAAAAGTGCAATCATTTGAAAACAAACAATAGTACAATAAAATATATGGTATAACCTACTGTGAATGGGAAAATTGTTTGTCGGTGGTTTGACAGTGAAATTAGATATATGATATTTATATCGACAATAAAAGAACTGTCGTCTCCCTAATATTTGATAGAGGTTTAGATATGAACAGATGTGGGTGTTTTCCACTTATCTTTTAGTTACCCTCGTTATTGATACGATTGCCCCTAAACACTTTCACAGGTCCCGTGAAAATAGTATTCAATATCAGCATTAACTTCTATTTCATGTATTGGAAGTAAAAATAAAAGACAGGAATATTTAGATTTGAAAAGTTGTCAACATTGTCCATGGGCTCTGCAACAAACTTTGGCCAATGTTGTACAATAAGAAAAAAAAACGTCACGTTATCTAAAGTTAGGTTCAGTGTGAGTGTACATGGACGTTTGTACGTTAATATGTGTATGTAGGTAAATGCGCATTTGTGTGTGTTTGTGTGTTAAAGATAATCTGAGTATAAGAGATGAAAAGATAAATATATATACAGAATTGTAGGATGCGTGTGTACGCATGTGTGGGAGAGAGGGTGTGTGTGTGAGCATGTGTGTGTAATGTAAGTATATGCTCTGTGTGAGGGGTGGATATGTGCGTGCGTATGTGTATGTTTGTGAGAGGCAAATTTGCATGTCCTTATGTGTGTGTGTGTGTGTGTATGTGTGTGCGTGTGTGTGTGTGTGTGTGTGTGTGTTTGAAAGATAAAGTGAAGATTAATATATGCAGAAAGATAGAGATAATGTGTGTGCGTATGTGTGAAAGTGTAGCTATGAATATGTGTGAAAATAGAGACAGAAATTAGTTAGGGGTTGATATAATTATCTGGAAGCTGAAAAGAAAACAAAGTGACAAAAATACACGATCGACAAAACAAAATGATGAACGGTAAAAAGTGCAAATCAATAAAAAAAAAATGGTTACAATGAAAGAAAAATATAAATTTGACCTCGTAAAACATGAACCGAAAATAAAGGAGATATTCAAGTGATGCGAGAGAGGGAAAATAAGATGATGGACGGTAGAAGATTAGAGAAAGAAAAGAGATATAAAGAAGGAGAAGAAGAAGAAGAAGAAGATGATGATGATGATTATGATCAAGATGGTGATGATTACGAAGAAGTAGAAGAAAGAGAAGGAGCAGGAGGATGTTAAGAAGGAAGGAGAACGTAGGATATAGAAAAAAGGAGAAAGGGATGATGAAAAAGAAAAAAGAAGAAGAAGAAGAAGAAAAAGGAGGAGAATGTTAAGAGATGAAGGAAGAATAACTTAGAATATAGAAAAAGGAGAAAAGGATGATGAAAAAGAAAGAGAAGAACAACAACAACAACAACAATAAGGAGGAGAATGTTAAGAGATGAAGGAGAACGTATAATATAGAACAAGGAGAAAAGGATGGTGAAAAAGAAAAAGAAGAAGAAGAAGAAGAAAAAGGAGGAGAATGTTAAGAGATGAAGGAAGAATAACTTAAAATATAGAAAAAGAAGAAAAGGATGGTGAAAAAGAAAGAAAAGAAGAAGAAGAAAAAGGAGGAGAATGTTAAGAGATGAAGGAAGAATAACTTAAAATATAGAAAAAGAAGAAAAGGATGGTGAAAAAGAAAAAGAAGAAGAAGAAGAAAAAGGAGCAGAATGTTAAGAGATGAAGGAAGAATAACTTAGAATATAGAAAAGTAGAAACGGGTGGTGGTGAAGAAGAAGGAGAAGAAAAAGAAGAGGAGAATAAGAAGAAGAGATGAAGGAAAATCACATGTAAAAGGAGATAGGTGTGGTTGAAAAGAAAAAAAATAGGCGCTTTTTAAATGCAAACTGCTCATAAAACTCTACTGAAGATATGAACTTATTGTACAGAGCAAAGAGAAAGTGGGTAAGAAAGGGAGACAGTAAAGAGAGAGGGGGAGAGGGAAAAGGAGAGGGGAACGAAAGTGTGCGTGTGCATGCGCGCGTGTGTGTGTGTGTGAGAGAGAGAGAAAGATAGACAGATTGAGAGAGGGAGAGAGAAAGAAGAAGATAGAAGGGGATAGATTAGATAGATAGATAGATAGAGATAGAAATATAGATAGTGATACAAGGAGAGAGAGACAGGAAGAGAGAGAGAAAAAAGGGGGAGGAAGAGAGAGAGTGTGTGTGTGTGTGAGAGAGAGAGAGGGGGAGAAAATAGGAGGAGAGAGATAATGAGTGAGGAGTATTCTTTCTCGAGTGGTGTTAAGATATGGAGGATAATGTACCCCAACGATAGCAAACCCGAGGGAGAGGCTTCAGGATATTTACCCATCATTCATCATGGGGGTTTATATTCAAATATTTAATGCGATGAATATTGACGCAGTCTCATGGCTAGTGAAATAGCGACAGTGCTCATTGCAGATGTATTCACATCAAATTCAAATTTAAAACAGGTTTTATTACAAATGTATTGCCAAAATCAGCATGATTATTCATGCCAATCTAAAGAAAATGCGGATTGTAACAACAAAGAGAAATTCACACATATTCATTAGACGAATTAAGATTTAGAAATGCTCAAATTTGATGTATTCATTCAAAGATAAAGATAAGGGGGAAAAGAAACGGAGAGAAAGAGCGTTCGTGTGTGTGTGTGTGTGTGTGTGAGATAGAGAGAGACGGAGAGAGAGAGAGAGAGAGGGGGGAGAGAGATAGGGGAAGAGAGAGAGAGAGCGAGAGGGAAGGGGGAGAGAGAGATGAATGAACTGACTTTTTGTTTTTATGGGGCTATATGGTCCAAAGATAACAAATTCAAAGATAGAGTGAGGGAGAGAGACGGAGAGAGCGAGAGAGAGAGGGGGGGGAGAGAGAGAGAGAGATAGAGGAAGAGAGAGCCAGAGGGAAGGGGAGAGAGAGATGAATGAGCTGACTTTTTGTTTTTATGGGGCTAGAAAGTGAGTGGGATATGGTCCAAAGATAACACATTCAAAGATAGAGTGAGGGAGAGAGGGAGAGAGAGAGAGAGAGAGAGAGAGAGAGAGAGAGAGAGAGGGGGGGGGGGAGAGAGGGAGAGATGGGGAAGAAGAAAGAAATATTATTTTTGTTTTAATGGGGCTAGAAAGTGGATGGGATAAGCTCCAAAGATAACAACTCCAGGGAGATGCTTTAGGATATTTACACCGCTATCATCAGTCATCTGTTTCAGGGGTTAATATATAATATTCAGAATGCGATGAATAGTGACTCACTTTACGGATGGAAGAATAGTGATGTTCATATTAGGAATATAATATCGAATTTTACTTTAAGATTGCACTTTTTTTTGCATATGACATAGATACCTGAAGCTTTTATTACAAACGTGTTACGTAGTTTTTTGTGAGAATCAAGATAAATTTTATTCATCTATTCTATAATCTTACAACATAGTTATTTAGTTTAGTTAAACCTTACAATCATAATATAACGAATAGCGATAACATGATCTGGGGCTTAAGACATAAAGCAAGTTTGCAATCAATCGCAAACTTTAGTACATGGTTTCCCATTGACTTACGATTTATATAAATCGTACGATCGATTTGAAAGCTTTATGTAGCGGGGTCCTTATAGTTTCTTTTACCGAATTGATTATTTTGATGTGGCGTTTCATATTTCAACCGTTTAAAAACGTAATATCATGAAACACACAAGGAGAATCGAATAAACAATCGGTCCCACATGATGTGTTTTCAAAAAACTGTTTAAAATATTATTATACACAGGCGCCATTTTGCTTGGAGGAAAAAAGAAACATGTAAAATTCAATGGTTGGTGCAAAAGGTTAACACGCGAGAGAATTAACGAGGTCCACCGCCTGTGGGCATCATTTATCAAGCTCAGAAACTTTAATTATGCAAAAATGGAGCTTTACACTTCTGGCGGAAAATTGGGAATACGATACAGTAAATCACAATAGTAGTGATATATGTATTGAATTATGTAAGTGCAAAATACCTTCGAAAATGAAAGGCACCTACTGTTTCACAGGGTTGTCCTACAAAATATGAAAATCGAATTTGGTTGAATATGATCCAAAATGTGTGATTTTTGTCTCGTTTTGTTCAGTGTGGAAAGACGTATGGATTGAATTAATATGTTAGTGCAAAATATCTTCGAAAATGAAGGGCACCTACTTTGGTTCAAAGGATTTTTCTACAAAATTTCTTCTATGGGGAAAGACGGTGAAACTTGTGCCATGTCTGTCATGGAGTTATCGCATTTGGACCTTCTTGTAAGAGTTTCTTTTTTACCTGTTCAAAAACTTGATTATGAATAACCGAAAATATCCTACGGCATCTGATTCAAATAATTCTAATGAATGGGGTGTTGCTCAAAATCAACTGCAAATCAACTGCAGCTTTGGAAATTGTAACGCGCGTTTTCATTTTTAACAAGACGCGCGTGAAACATTCATTTTGATTGGCACGTTCCGATCAATTGCAACTTGCGATCAATTGCAACTTTTGAGGCGGACTGGTTGTTTTAAACGCAGAAATAGAGAGGGACCATGCCAACGCGTGCGTACAACGAGCGCTGCACGATTGCTCTCAATGTCAGTCAAGCGTCTTCACTCCGTATTTCTTATTTAACGTAGAGTCATGAAAACTGGACGGACATTGGCTATTTACAAGCGTATTTTGAGCCTTGAAAGTTAAAAAAAAAAGAGAGAGAGAAAATGTATAGAGTCCTTTAAGAAACTTTCTTTTGATTGAGTCTATGCATGGTAGTGGGGCTCAATCTTAACTCATGAATTCGTTTAATTTAATCTACGAGAGAATGTCGTGGCATTTAAAGCCTTTTTAGTTCATGGTCCGCGTAACTACTCTGAATAATGGCACAGTCACGCCTTCATATAAAGTTCATACAAAATTGATTAAGGCTATGCGTTAATTTTACTTCATTGCTGTAATTTAGTCTAATAATAAGGGATGACGCTTAGTTGACGCTAAAGCAAGCGTACGTCGAGCGCTATACGAACGCTCTCTATGTCGGTCAAGTGTCTTTGCTCCGTATTTTTGCGTAGACGGAGCGTCATGAACACTGAAGAGACAGTGGCTATAAATGCATTTTGAGCCTCGAAAGTAAAGAAGGAAAAAAAAAGAAAAAAGAAGAAAAAAAAGAAGGAAATGTATACAGTTCTTTCAGAAAGTACCTTAAGTTTGAAAGAGTCTATGCATGGTAGTGGGGCTCAATCTTAACTCATGAATTCTCAACACGTATAATTTAATCTACATGAGAGTGTCGCGTCATGTAAAACTTTTTAATAACACAGTGCGCATTACTATTCTGAATAATGACATGGTCAGTCACGGTTTCATGTAAAATTCATACAAGATTAATTAAGGCAAGATGTTAATATTATTTTTAATGTTAATCTACAAATAATTAATTCATAGGTTCTCCACCCTAAAGGATGCTGCTATTTATACCAACAACTGCAGCAACCCCTAACGACAAGTAAATGATCCAAAAGTGGACGTTCCGTGAACGCAAAAATACGGAAGGACGACGCTTAGCCGACACTTACGTGAGCGTACATCGAGCGCTACACGAACGCTCTCAATTTCGGCTAACCGTCTCCAATCCTCGAAAAAAAAAGAAAAAAAGAGGTATATATATATATAAAGTCCTTTAAGAAATTGCCCATTCAAAGAGTCTATATACATGGTAGCGGGGCTCGATTTTAACTCATGAATTCTCAACACGTTTAATTCAATTTACGAGAGAATGTGGCGTAATGTAAAACCTTTTTAATAACATGGTCTGACTATTTTGACACAGTCACATGTAAAATTCATACACGATTAATCAAGCCATTGCTATGTCCGCAGACGTCTACTATATTAGTGTGCGTGTTAATCTCATTTTATTTGCTGGAATTAAATTTACCGATTGGGCGAATCGAGGTCACGTGAGGAGTTTAATCAAGCTTTTAATATGAGGTGATGAAGTGAGAATTAATAGGGGAAAAAGAAAAGAAATTAAAATGCTGCCTGGAGTTAAAAGTTTAAGGAAATCATATTTTGGGTGAAATACTAATATTCTATAACATTGATGTGAATACGATAAACGTTGCATCGTGCAACTATGACGTCATCTGTTGCCATTTTCTGTTCATCTGAGTGTCTGATCCTGTTGAAGTAGCGTTATTATGGGGTAGATTGTTCTTTTTTTTTTTAATTAGACCTGTATATATCTAAAATACGATAATGAATGTAAAGTATACAATCGGGAAAGGGTTTGTTTAGGAAATATTAAAAGAAAAGACTCATTTCTGTATGGTATGGTATGGTACTTTATTCCCAATCGTTAAAAAGACATATAATATACAACATTCTGTTATTTTTCTTCCTTTTAAAGGGAACTTATTGATCACCCTAAGATAAATAAACGAGTTCCAGAATCACTCTTCGAACTTAAAACTCTAAGATTCACTCATTTAGGGATGACCATGATGATATTTTCACTTGTTTTGTTTTTATTAACCTGATTTTGTTTGTTTGTTTTAGATAGAAAGAAAGAGTGAGAATACAAGAGAGAGAGCAAAAAAAATATATCTAATTGACAACAGAATGTTTCGTTTTGTAAAAACCGTTTAATCTCATAGTGCGTGAGACGAGTGTAAATAAAGTCACAATTGTGATTCAATGTAAAATTCATACAAGATTAATCTAGCCAATGCTTGATATAGACGTCTACATGGTTAGGCTACTTGATAATCTCATTTTAATTGCTGAAATTAAATCTGCCGATAATTTATGAGGGCCCCGGTGGAACGAAATGAGGTCACGCGAGGCGTTAAATCAAGCTCCTAATTTGAGTTGATGAAGTGAGATAACACCGTGAAAAAAAAATCGAACGAATTAATCCTATTGAGACCTTGCAAAAAGAGAGTTACGTGCTTAACACGTGCATATTAGAATTTAGATCGATGCAAACTAAAAATTAGAGCATTCTGTTTTTATAAATGTAAATATTCGACAGTTACAGCTGAACCTTTTGAAAATAGGAGGGGCCTTTCCATAAAAACATTGTGTGTGTGTGTGCGTCTGTGTGCGTGTTTGTGTGTGTGTGTGTGTGTGTGTGTGTGTGTGTTTTGTGTGCGTGTGTGTATGAGGGGGCAGCTTCAGGTTCCTACCCCAAAAACACCAAAATAAAGAATAAATAGTAAAATATGCTGTAAAATAAAGTCCTCATTCTCTCTATAACATTCGTCCAGTTGATGAAAGGAGGAGCGATCAAAGGGGTAGGCCTATATGTGAGCAGACGGGTGTCTGAGACTCTGTGGTTTGAGTCTTGTAATCCCTGTGTGTTCAGGGCAAGGATATGTGCAGAGGCAGGTGCTATTAGAAAACAGAGTCCTCAACTGGTCTCCTGTAACATGCAACCAGGAAACCAAGTGTACACGACAAACAAACAAACAAACAAACAAAACATAACAAAACGCGATGTATTTCCGTGAAATCAAGTCGAACGCCAATTCAATGATCATTTGTAATGCTATTGAAATCGGAACCGGCTTGTGATTGTTGTGTTCGCACAGTTGAATACACGGCGTATGGATCTATTATCTTGACCCACTTTATTTTACGGAAATAGTTTATATCATGTTATATATGGTTATGTCTATAAATTAAGGAAAACAATGATGAGATAACTATAACCTCATGGCATCCGTTACGTTTGGCGGGCCTAGCGGGTAGAATTCAACTGTATTCTACGTAAGAGGTTCATATCTACTGAAGATCTGGTTAACCCCTGTTGCATAACACTTTTTGCGATATTAAATTCTGGCAAAATGCAGTTTTGGCATAGACTTTTTACACATGGAAATTATGTTTGCAAGACTATTCCATGGCAAAACGTTTTATGCAACGGACCCCAGGGCGATTGAACATATTTGGTGTTTGGTCAAATAGCTTTTGATGCAGGGCTCTCATATTTTACCAGATGTATGAGCAGAAAGTTGGCGTCAAGTTACTTTAGCAAAAAAAAAATATCCACACTGTGCTGCACTCAACCCAGGTGAGGTGAATGGGTACCGGAAGGAGTTTATTCCTTTAAATGCAAAACAGCCTACTTGGCAAATATGCTATGGCCGGGTAAAAGTATTTGATCATTTGTCTCGCGCCTCTGAATAGGTGACTAGAGAGATGGCATGTTTAAATGCTATTTGATTATTATTATTATTATTATTATTATTATTATTATTATTATTATTATTATTATTATTATTATTGAATCGAAAATGGTTCATTCGTTTTCATTTATCAATTTAATGACCCATTTTTTCAGGTGTCCACATGGCATATTCGAAAACCAATCCAGTAAAGGAAATAAGATTATACAGTACAACTACAGCCGTTGAAATGACCTTGCCATTTTACGGCGATCAAAAGAGGTTCGCACAATCAAAGTCCTTTTTAAGAAGAAAATTAAAGCTTCTCCGTCGATATCAGGTAATAACAATTATTACTGATGATGCCGATCAAATCGGTGCTTATAAAAGTTCCATTTACACTATCCAACATTACAGGGACCATGGAATGTTTTGAAAAGTGTGGGATCGGAAGTCGGGGCTGCCAAGAGGGTGGGGTTAATGTGTATTTGCATTCCCATCTACACAGTCTCCTAGCTCAGCCCCCTTCCACCCCCCCCCCAAAAAAAACAGATTACGAAATAGAAATGAATGAATACAAATAAACAAAATATACAAATAAATTAACAATAATAATAATATTTTAAAAATCCGGTTTAGCGGTCCCTGGAAGAATACTGCGTGGAAAAAACATCAATTCAATATGTGCACATTCAAGCAATGCCATGTGTATTTTCAGTAAGTGGAAGTGTAGTCATTTAAATCGTGATTAATTATGAAGGTACATTTTTCGAAATTTATCAAATTTTGGCATTATAACATAGTAACATAGTAACAAGACCACATTAGAAAACGTGCGATATATTTGAATGAAGTGCCGTTCAACCTTAAAAGCAAAATTAAACCAGAGCAACTACAGCTGCTACAACAACAACAACACGGCATTTCAGAAAAAGGCCATGCAAAAATTTCATGAAATTGAATTGAAATCGATTTCAACGCTGTTTTGTATCACGATTTAAATTAGAATCGGATTACGTATTGATTAAATTCTATTTTCGCAAATTAAAAACAAATAGTAAGAGGCAGGCTTTTTTTCCTGTTACAAATGAAATAGAACTCTTGCAAAATCCATTTTAGTCAGCTTTTTGGGGGCTCGAAAAACTTCAACTTTGGCGCCCCCCAATCAATCAGCTTACAAGCAATTACAGATCATCTGTTCANGATACGCACATAGATAGATAGATATATAAATTTTATTTCAACACGGTAAAAAACCCAAACAGATCAGAGTCTGGTTTACATTGGGGCCGTGCCATTGGCCGAATATACACGGTAAGAGAACACTTCAGTCAAAATACATATATAATACAAATTAAGAGCAGAACTGGATACAGAATTTAAAACATTTGTAGAATGAATGATGGGAGAATGAATGAGGCATTTTGTCTGCAGTGTAAATGCACCCAATGAATGATGGAAGCCGACCAAACTACATTCTTACAATCAAACACGTTTCCCCTGCCCTTGATGGCAGCCCTGTCAAGCGGAAGAAACAAATTGATTTGACTCGAGGAAACATCACCAAAAGCACCTGTCTACAGAGACCCATTGAAGAGTGTTGTTACTTGAACGAAAATGGTGCACTAGCCCGCTTCGTTGCACAGCAAAAAAAAACAACAAACAGATCTTAAATTTAACACAAATACTAATGATTTTAAAATGCGAACTGTTGAAGCGTGCTACTGCGACAGAATAAATAGACTGCCAAAAAAAAGAAGGTTGATTAAACAAAAAAACTGCACCAGTGGTGAATTATAATTTCTTAACACAGCACAGTCAATTGTATTGAGTTTACACCAAAATAAATTGAAAATTGTTCATTTAGAATCAGTAAATACAAGTAAGGGTAATATACACTGGTACTTTTTTATGTTTATGATGCACATTATTAACACCGAGTCCATGTTAAACTTGCCATCTTGACTTTCGTAGGGTCCCGCTGTCTCACTTTCAAATACTACTGTATACAGACTGTAAAAACACAATGATAATTAAACACCGATCTGGTATTTTAATAGTTTAACACTAAACAAAATCTTTTAAAAAAAGGTAACACCAACATTTACTTATATTGACTCAAATCGCTCGCACGGTGTAATAAAACGTACTATTTCAGCCTCGAAAAATATCACAAACACATATTTTGATCTAGATTTAAGTCAGCACTTTACACTTTCATGATGTTGCACAATACAAATATCTCATCGGTGTTAAGATAACACCATGGATCGTATCGACTAGACTGCGGAATGAACTCGTGTATTGCGCTCGCTCATGCTGGTAGAATGAAAACAACCCCAATACATTGCCATTTTTTAACTGACATACTTGAAAGAGTAATGCATATGGAGTCGTGAACTCATTATGACAATTCTCATATTCTGGTGCAGCGGAGCGATTTGTAAAAATATAAAATGTTCATATGATTTTGACGAAAGGCTCAGCTGAGGAGAGGAGTATCGCTACAGTGATAAATGAAGATTAACATACTAAATAAAACGTACGCTTCTTTATATTTTAAGAGTATTTTTTTTTAATTGCTTAAATTCTAAACATTATCATAATGAGCAAAAGAATCTTAATATCCGTGTCAAAAATAAATTGAAATTGTACTTGCATAGGTTGAATTCATATTCTCTATGCTGTTATAAGACTTCAGACTGCCTTATTCAAGGCATATTTCAAATTGTTATGAAATCCTTATAGAATATTCTCATTCTAACCAAATATTGAGATCATAAATCACGATATTGTCGTACGATGGTATATATCAACAATAAGAGCGATATAATAATGAAAGTAGCTCATAAGCGCGCGCTCGTATGCACTATGTAAAGTGATCTGGGTGTTTTTATATTATCACTATTATCCTGGCTCTAGCTATCGCTATCATGACGCTCATACATTTTAAAGAATATTTATTTCCGACCAGGCACAAATTCACCTATTGCGGGTGGAGTGCAGCACAATGTGGATGAATTTCTTGCTGAAAGGGGTTGATGTGCCACGGAGGGGATTCGAACCTCGAACATCTGGTTGAAAGGCGATATTCAGAACCACTGCACCACAACTTTTCACGGTCACGACGCTTCCAAAGGACATGAAGGAGTTGGAACGGAGGATAAAGATGGAGATGATTAGAGAAGATTAATAAACATGATAAGGGAAGCAAGAAGAGGATATCTGATTTTAATATTCGCATGAATTGTCATGAAATTCAGAAAGTGTTTGGATAGATAACAATATATAAAAGTGATAACAATTTATGGAAAAACACGATTATTTGACCAGTAGAATGTATTGCAACATTTGAATAGTGATTGCCAATGATGAGTCAAAGGATGTAAGTCTGCATAGATAGATGAGAGAGAGGGAAATAAAGACAGGAAAGAGAGAGAGAGAGAGAGAGAGAGAGAGAGAGAGAGAGAGAGA